>LQNS02278186.1:7880032-7894947 GCA_001587735.2 Parhyale hawaiensis
CCAGAGTGCATTTGACCCATGTTTCCCAGAGTGCATTTGACCCATGTTTCCAGAGTGCATTTGACCCATGTTTCCCAGAGTGCATTTGACCCATGTTTCCCAGAGTGCATTTGACCCATGTTTCCCAGAGTGCATTTGACCCATGTTTCCCAGAGTGCATTTGAGACGTGACAAACAGCACTAACTCCAATGTAGCCAGTTAGTCCTCGATGAAGCCTTACATATTTTATGCAATTTTATTATTTAAGTTCAAAACTTTCATTATTTAGGTTCAAATTTATATTATTGAGCTTCAAATTTTGCTAATATTTTCAAAAATTTTATTATTCAGATTGAAAATTTTAATTTTTAGATTCAAAAATTTTATGATCCAGATTCAAAATTTTAACTTTTAGATTCAAATTTTTTATTATTTAGATTCAAAATTGCTATTATTTGAGCTCAAGGTTTCTACATCCAGCTATCTGAGATAATTATGTCTGTTGAATCAAGTAAACTCACATGGGATACTTGGGAATGAAAGGTTTAAACCTAAATAAATAGACATTTTGAATATATATAATCAAATTTTGCCCTCATAATATTAACATCGCGATCGCTCGCGCAAAATTTCGTTCGAATTGAATAAAAATGTTTTAGCTCAACTTGAACAGTCCGCAAGGGCAAAATTGGCGGAACACCAACTACACTGCATTCAATCCTTAGAAATCTGAATACTCAATCTCAGAGTTAACTAAAACGCCTTGCGTGGGAGAAGGAACTGAAAGTACTGAGTCAGGAGTTGCAAATTCGACACCGTCATTTTTGTTGACCTGCTTACTCCAGAGTTTTAGCATTTTTTTACATTTTAGTCAACCCACCAGACTGCCTGAAAAAGATTGTAATGATTGCTTCAACTCCTTCTGCCTCTTTTTGGGTGGACGGAGAAACAAACAGACTTACAACCGTAAACAAAAAACAGTATCACCTCTCTCCGCTTCGCCCGAGGGTGGTAATAATGACTTTGAATTTCATTACCAAAAAGTTTGAAGCTGCTGTCACTGCCATCGCATGCCCCGTCTACTCTATACGAGAGTGAAACTTCATCCATTTGCGCTGTAAGTTCGTCAGCCAGACAGGTACACGCTGCTAACGTCAGCCGTTAGGAGGAGCTTCGTGTCACTGTCAGAGGTACACGCAGCGGCTGTCAGGGCGTCCGACACTGAGCACGTTCGCCTGTCAAATGAAGACGAGCCCTGTTGCTGCTCCTATTTATAGCTGCAAGGACATGCTGTGCTGCAGCCGTAGTTAAGCTCAGGTGCATTTGCACTAGTAACTGGAAGAATGGATATGCAGCTCGAACTCCATTTGTGCTACCGTATCAGTGCAATCGACTTCAAAGATGTACGGGAACAACGTGCGAGCGGAACATCCTCGCATCAAGTTGTGCGTGCGGATCCATTGTGTGGCCCAGCATAAAGATACCTTAAAGGTTTTTCGGGCTGGTTCAGGTAAAGCTAAAGTCCCCTGGACCGCATAATCAACTAGGAAACCCACGTGCACTGCTCCGTATTGCATACAAATTGCGCATTTAGGTACAGTGTTCGGCTGCAGTCGATCACTGATTGTCCAACTATGACAACATGTTGATTGAATTCCCGATAAACAACTGCGCCCCCCCCCCCTAGAGATCATGGACCAAGTGCTCCCACCCCNTCTCGAGCGTCAAAACTTTCCTTCCCTCGAGTGGGCTCGAACTCCCGACGTCTCGATATTTAACGAGCCAGCAACCCTTGCACTTTGCTAATCCAATCTGTAGGAGGAATTTGGGAGCGTTCATTTGGCCGGCGAAGTTAAAACTCTTAGGTTTGCCTCGCCCGAAACTCATTCAAACAAGACAGGAGCGTTGGTTTCGACCCTTCGTATTGACTCTCAGTCGTTGCCTCTCAGTTGTTCAGTCTCGGGTCTTTTAAAAAGTCAGTCATATGCTCTACCAAATGGAGGTTTTTAGCAGGTTCAAGGTAATCGAGTGGCTTCTAACATTTCGATATACGACTCGAATTATCAAAACCAACGCTTATGGTTAAAGTTCCTGATTAGGAAAGCCTGGAAATCTTAATTTTACGGGCTAATCGAACTCGCAGGATCGTCGCACGAACACAAAGAGGTATGTAGGGGCGACGGTACTTTCTGTGTACCCGAAAATCGCCCTCCCGAGGGAGAGGAGCGCAATGTCTGTTTGGTGAATGTCACACTGTTGTCGCAAGATGATGTGCTAGGGTGACTAGGAATTTCCGTCCTGTTTTTTTTTTAACTACACGCATATTCCTGGAATTTAGATTTTTGTACAAAAAGGTATACATGTACTATATTATTTTTCGGGAAGTTTCATCCAAAGAGCGAGTGCATACCTAAGCAAAAGTTGCACCGCCACACAATTTCAAATCCGATTACGTTGCAGCGGCTTGCTTATTGCTATAACACTAAAATCAACACCTAAAAATACGAGTCGCTTCTGGCGGTTTGTGGACTGTGGCAAGCGGCAGCAGTCAAACTCTGGGCATACCTCCTTCTTTTATGTTTCTTTTTAAGTTTCTTTTGAAGTTTCAAGTTGCAGTGACCCGTAGTTTTAGTGTGATGCTCAAGCGCCGTAATTAAGTGGTAGCCAAGGCAAAGTGATCGCCAAAGTAAAAACTTGAGTGATTCTGCAATTTTTGTGTTACTGTGCAGCCTCTGTTAGAAATACCTGCGTAGGATCTCCCCGTCCAAAAATATCGAGGTTCCTCCAATGCTCGGCACGCTATTCTGCGGTCGAAAATTTAGTGTTTTTATAACGCAGGAAAGAATTGTTTTACATGCCAGAATTTTGGATAAATTAATTACGAAATTACCAGCAAAAACTCCGCGGTTGTGGTCTCGAGGGCAGAGAAATTCAAGTGGAGTAAAAATATCGGTAATCGATTTTTATTTAATATTATTATTATTTTGACCCGGTTAGCTTGCTCAATTGCTAGACTTAATACTTTTCCTTCGAGTCTCCATACTAATTTGCGTTTGGGAGTTTATTAACTAAACTTTTTATCAATATTATAAGTTCGCGATCGCGAAATCACAAGTAGAGGGCGCAGTACTCGGCGCCTGCCCCCAGCTTCCCTACGCCGGCCTGTTGTGCAGCAGACCTAAACAGCCGTAAATTGAAGCGGTGAGCGGTTTTACGACACCCGTTTTTCCGCTCCGTTTTACGGCCGTCCTGTCCATCCCGTGGCCGCTTTGATGAATTTCGATGAGCTTCTTATGGCAGTGTAAACACTGAGACAAACGAACGGAATTCTTTTTATTCCTTAAGTGGCGAGGAGGCCCTTGAAAATACGACCGTGTAGAGAAAAGAATAAAAAAAACTGAATTCATCTTCAGTTCTTGTTATTATTTTATTTTATTTTTTCATTAAGCAATGTCGAGACGGTTTAAAAATACGATTGTGCGGGCAAGGAAGCCAAACAAACGAAATTCTTCTTTTTTTAGCAGTCTAAAGATGGTTAAACAATACGACAGTGTAGACAATGAAACAAACAAACTGAATTATTATTGCCTCCGCCGAGGAGGTTATGTTTTCGTCGTGTTTGTCTGTCTGTCACCAAGATAACTCAAAAGTTCTGCAATTTGGACGAAATTTACAGGGATTGTTAGGTATGTTAGGAGGAACGGATGATTAACTTTTGGTGAAGATGTGTCTACCCGTTTGTTTGTTTGTCTGCCTCATGGTTTTCAATGCCATAACCCAAAAAGTTATGAATGGATTTTTATGAAATTAACATGAGTTGTTGGGTGACACAATTGATTAGATTTTGGAGTTCATGCAAAGGAAGCTATGGTTTTAGAGCCAATTTGAATTTTTTGCTTCCGTTGCCTCGCTTGGCGGAGGTATGCGCTCCCGGAGTGCTCAAGTTTCGTAAGCAGCGCAGAGGCAGTTATTAAGGCGTTAAGGCAACGAAGCAAACGCACGGAATGCTTTATTACTTAAACGATACAGAAGTAGCTATTTATTCAAAAGGGCGGTAGCTATAGTGGATATCTCACTATCTAATGGAAACCAGTTTTGTTTATTTCCTCTCCTTTTTCGCTGCCCCGATGTGAAGGTTTAGATAAGAGATATGCACCTGCTAAAAGGCAAGAAGTTTATATTTTGTGAATGCTAAGACTCGGTATAAAAAACAACTACAAATACTGGCTGTAGAAATTGATAAAGATATATAAGTTTTTCAAAACCAGTAGGTATCGTGTCAGAAGATATCAATATTGGCTACAAAAACAGATCGATTAATAAAGACTGTGTAATATTCAGATGAATTACACAGCAGCCAATATTGGCGGGGTATACCATAACATTAGTAGTATTAACACTGGGTCATAAAGATTATATCTATGAACAATAATTCTTGATTATAATTAGTGCAATGAACATATATCTATAACAGTGTACTAGGTTGTTATTGCTGGAGGTAGAAATATTAGGTGATTTTGAGTAACCAGCAGGCCCTTTCCCTGCCACGGTATATTTGGGCCTCACGGACCCCGGGGTCCCAGGTGCCTTCTCCGCGGGGGATGTTGTAGCTTTCCGCAGTTTCTGCTGACGATGTTGGTTTTGTAGAGTTGTGTGGGCTTTAGATGGTTCCTCTTCTGTTTCGGGAGGTGGGCCGCTGATCGAGGTGACAGATCTGTTCACGCTGGACTTCTGCCTTCTTGTGTTTTTTCGTTTCCTTCCCGTGCGCAGCGTGGATGATCGAAGGCGTTCAGCCATGCCCGGGGGTTGGAGATCCACAGCTTGAGCTTTTTCCTGTCAGTGGCGCGCTGACCAC
This sequence comes from Parhyale hawaiensis, assembly GCA_001587735.2. Classification (NCBI taxonomy): domain Eukaryota; kingdom Metazoa; phylum Arthropoda; class Malacostraca; order Amphipoda; family Hyalidae; genus Parhyale; species Parhyale hawaiensis. The sequence continues at coordinate 7,884,868 of LQNS02278186.1, forward strand.
TTAGAATCTGAGACCTACCGGCAGATGGGCCGAGACAGAAATTATTGGTGGCTTGAAGCGGGACGTGCCTCACGTCCTGGCGGCGCGCGAGCCTGTGTTGATCCACGGGAGTGGTTCGGTGCGAAATAAACGTTGTGCCCCTGTTGCACTAGTGAAATTTTGTACTACAACTTATGAGTAACCATGACCATGTGAGATTTAGCCCCAAATACGGCACAAGTCATCTGGTTTTGATATGTATTGTTAATATTATTTTATAGTTTACTAGATGCTGCTTGACGTTGACGACTTTTTATAAGCAGGTATTATAAGTAGTTTTTCACTTTAAGATGAACACGTTCTTAATTTTGTTTTATAAGGACTGATTTATTTATTGTAGATTCTGTTTGTATAAAATTTTAAATGTGAGAACAGTAAAGGTGTGAAAATGCAAGAATAAAAACTTTGGGAAATCTACGAAATGGATCGTAAAAACTACAAATATTGGCTGCACAAACTGATAAAAGAATAAGTTTGTAAAATCCTAAAAAAGTTGATTTGCAAAGCATTTTATAACAACAAGGTAAACCAATAAAACTGCGAATGTTGTGTAAAAATCTACACATATTGGTTCATCAAAATCATAAGACAATAGGAATTCTGTAAAATTGAAAATATTATTCTCAAAGCACTAACTATCAACCCGACAACCAAATAAAATTACTAATATTATGTAAAAATCTATAGATATCGGCTACAAAAAGTAATACAAAAGTAAGGATTTCGTAAGAGTCAAGAGATAATTTTGTGAAGCACATAATATCAACACGATAAGCAAATGAATGTACAAATATTGTATAAAAACCTACTAATATCGGCTACCTAAACAGATAAAAGAGTAGGAATTTTCTAAAAATCCAAGATATCATTTTGTGAAGCACTTAATGCCAACCTTGTAAAGAAATGAAAGTAGGAATATTGTGTAAAAACCTGCTAATATCGATAACATAAACAGATAAAAGAGTAGGAATTTTGTAAAATCCAAAAATCCAAGAGATTATTTTGTAAAGCAGTAAAAATATCGGCGATGCAGCGCTGCGAAGCGTCCAATTAGCCAGGTAATTTGTCTGTTTGGTGTCCAGAAGCACCCACCTAAATAGAAACAAAATGGATCTGTCGGGTGGAGCGATCAGGGCTGCCAACCTCTCATTACCTGCCCGTGACAGAGCATAGAATGCCCAGTAAAGGCAAAGTTAAATTCTACTCCGGAAATTTAGGGAAATTGTTCGATATTATCAGATACGGTTACTACGGACTCATGCATTTTCCGATATGGGTTTGGCCTCACATTCAGACATGGATAATGGACAGGCACTGGTTCCTGGTCTAGGAAGTAAGTTTCCGCTAGTACTTAGAGAATTCCACGGCTGCAGTCGACCGCCGAGTATTATGGTGACTGGCTCATTCATGACGTCACCGCTGGTCACTTTCGAATTTTTACCAGTCATCGGCATTTTCCAGAAATAACGACAACCAAACCGTGGAAACTCGACTCGTACACAAAGCCAGATGTTACGATGGACGAAATTAGATTAGACTGAACGTGGATAGAGGAGGCCACAAAAGTGCCTTTCCTGAGCAGGAGGTATTGCTAAAATGCAATTGCAATCAATCGAATAGATACAGGATAATGGACGAACTGTGAAGACTGTTCCCTAAAAGGGGACAATATCCAGATACAATTAAATTTAATACATTAGCTATGGAAGACTGTTCTCTAAGAGGAGACGATATCCACATACAATTAGATTTAATACATTAGCTATGGAGGACCGTTCCCCGAAAGAAGCACTGCTTAGGTGCCTACCCACTCTGAGCTACCGCCATCCTCAGGAAAGCAGAACAGGTCACTGAAATTATTTACTGTAATTCTTTTTTCGTTTTAAGAACAGCTGTTGGGAGAATTTTTTATCTAGGATTGCTTTGCTTCGTTGTAATTTCCGCTTCTTCTATTTACTTCGTCACAGAAATCCGCTAAAGATGACCGGATCTTCCGAAATTTGAATTTTTAAATTTTAAATTATTAATAAAATCACTATACGTTTAGCGACTTTACCTTCCTTTTTATTTTTAGAACTAAAAGCATCTCATGCCGAAGTGATTGCATATCGCAGCGAATCGGACGTGTTTGTATTTATGACCATCTCCATCAGTGGCGCCGCGTTTGCTCCATCATTTTTTTAGACCGCAGAGTATCAGCGAGAATGGCTTGATTTCATCGTGTCTGTGTATCTGTCTTTCCTCACCTCTTTGCACACTGAGTTTCGTTTCGTTGTCCCATTTAGTTTGTTTCATAGGCCTTTGTTCCATTTAGTTTTCGTTCAAAGGCTTCTACTGTATTCCATTCTGCTACATTCACAAGTATCCGTTGCATAGAATTTGGATTCCAGTCATGTTTTGCTAGGCAATTTAATTATGGTGCTACATTTTAGACGCCTCATCAAGTTTACTGAGATGTGACTTGATGGATCGATCGCTTGCTACGAAGTGCCGAAATACGTCGGTGCTGCCAGTAATGTTAATTACGCATCTATTAATACGCGTATCCACACGCCAGAGACAGGCAGCTCAGCACAGACAGAAGCCGCCTCCGGCAGACGAGACTGGCCTCAAGTTTCTCTAGTGCTGCTTTCTTTACGGCGATAGAGTGAATGCGATCTTCGTTTTAGTTTAATTTGCAATGAACACTTGAAATCATGGGTGAGGATACGCTAGAAGACGATCCTAACTAGCACTAGTTTGCTCGGATACCTGTGTTTGGAGAGGGTATAGGCTAGGCTAGGTGACTTTAGATGAGATGAGTAACCTTCGTTTCAATTTAATTTTCATCAAGCACTACGTGTAAGAGGCTTAAAATCGTGGATGGTGATAAGCTGGAAGAACATCCCAACTTCAATAATAATTAATCTGGACTAATTCCTGTGACTGGAAAGGTTAGGTTAAGTGATGTTAGGTTATGTTCGTGATCTTCATTTCAATTTCATTTCCGATGAGTATTCCGCATAAATGATTCAAAAGTTATGGGTGATGGCCCAGAGGAAGACAATCCCATTTCGGTCAATTTAGGCTATATCTTGAGACTGAGAAGAAGACCTTCAACCAGAACACAGAACTGGAATGAGCAGGACTTGACAATTATCTCTGATATTTTGTTTCAGTTTAATTTGCGCAAATGAACGCACCCTGTAAAATGACCAAAGTTCATGGTTGATAATAAGCTGGAAGACGATCCCAACTCCACTGGGTTTCCGCTGATTCCTGAAACCACAAAGAAGACCTGCTGAATTAAGATCCGTAATTAACTAGACTTGAGCTTGAGAAGTTCGACGTTTCTTCAACATTAGATGGCACTGGGTGTCATGGAAACAGATGCCAGCGGCTGATGGAGCAAGGCCAGGCTACCACAGGAGTAACCTGTTGAGTTCCACAGAACAAAGGCATTATTCTTCAATGACATCTCAGACTCCTATCATACATGCGAAGCGGGAATATATGTTTCACTTCAGACAGCAAATCTTCGACGTGTGAACAATAGCAGCTTAAATATAAACTGACACTAGTTGTTCACTCCCGTGGCTGTATCAAGGATACCCTAATTTTCCCATATATAATGCTGAAAGCGTAGCGGTCGTACATACTACATATGAAGGAACGCAGGGAGGAACACGCAGGACAGCAGCAATAGCGGACTCCTACTACATCATTCTGGGATCACTAAGGGGATGTTCAGTTGGGCACCAATACTATGTCTTCGAAACTTCAGGCAGGTGCGCTGGCCTCGGCCTGTCTATTTGAGTTTCAGGCATTACCCTCCAATCGGTTACCCTTTAGACTTCCTTCGACTTCCAGAAACTGAACCTTACTCCGAAATACATATGGAGTTTTCCGCTGGTTCAACATAGGTCATCGCGTTGCTTCTGACACGTGCAACACGATTCAAAGTGACCAAGCCAAAGCGGGCGTCTACCTAAAGTTTTTGACAGGTCAAATTTCGGAGACTTAGTGCCGGTGCCCAATTGAACCTGCCGGCACCTATAGCAGGTTATTTTGCTGCGCGTTATTCCAGAGTGACAATTGACTGCATTTTAATTCCAGAAGTGGACTTGACGGTGCTTATCTCGTCTGATATTTGAAATGGATGATCCTGCAGGCGGGTGGACTGCAGCCTCTCTGGTAGCTAAATGAAGAGCCGTCTAGAAAAATATCATCGCGTCATCTTCGACACCGGCTTGCCCATGTTGTTATCAATATAAACAAAAGTAGAGAGAATGTTCACCTACACATCAACAAACACGCACTACCATCAGTTTTGACTACTGTGTATATCCTAGTATAGTAAGGGTGTCGTTAATTCTGTAACTGAGATCGAAATACCCCAATTCGATCAGCTTTAATTTACCAAAAATTTTAAAGTGACGCTCGCAACACCGTTGATCCTAAGATGGCAGAAAAAGCTCAGGACTCAGTTTCAGCCGCGTCTGGTGTAGCCGGTTTGCGATTACCGCCTGCAAATAGATTCGAATGTCGAGACAAATCCCACCTTTGAACTTCCGGACAATTTCAGGCTAATTGATCAGATCACCTGGAACTTTTTGAGCGAAAGGAAAGTACGAAAACAAGCTGATATTCAACTCAGTTAGAATCCACTCGCTCACAAACAGCCCTCTGACGCAAGTATCATCAACCGACCTACAAATGCGGAAGCACAGACATACACGCATGCCAGCAACTGTCCCGAAGAACTGGGTTAAGCGTGCGATGGAAATAGTATAGGACTGAAAAAGCCCGTGTAGACTCGCACTGCTCCCAAGAACACGAATCAACACTCCCAGAGAGGCGAATGGGGAACACAGACAGACGCACTGGCCGGAATCGGCTAAATAGCATTTAGATTGAAGTAAAGACAGTGTATTGCTGGGAAAACCCATCAGGACACACACAGCCCGCCAGAGCTTTAATCGTCACCCCAAGCAGATAAATGCGAGCGCATAAAGAAAAAAAAAGACAACCTGCTCCCAATACAACCACACTTCTGCTCATCCTGGAGCCACAGTAATTAAAATTCTACTTACCTTGCATTCACTTCAGTATTTGCCTGTCTCTTTTATTCAACAAAAACGAAAGATAAACTAACAAGCTCACGTGTTGCTCCCAATACAGTCACGCTTCCGCCTACGTTGCATCGTGCTGTGAGTAAGTACTGCTTTGTGCTTTGTTTTTCTTCTCTATTGCTATATCCCCTTTTATTTACTCAACAAAAAGTAAGCGCGTATTTCAGGACTCGCAATGATAGATGGTCCGTTGTTAAAAATTCGATATAAGGACCCCCATGAGTTCCATAAGTCTGGGCGACCATAAAACGGTGACGTTTATGGACTGCTCGAGAATTCACAGCCATAAGCGCCTGGGCACGAGGGAGGAAATCTAAACAGAAATTTAAAAGGGGAAAATTTGAAATTGTGCTTGAGAGGGAGAGGGGGGAAGATGAATAATGGAAGTTTTTGTTAAGAAAATGCAATATCTGTTTGTTGTTCTCTTGAAATGTGGAACGAAATTGTACGGGGTGTATTATGAATTATGAAACTATTCATCTTGAAAAATAGGACATCATCAAAGTATTCTGGAAATGCAAACGCAAATTTGAAACTGTATTGTGTGGAAGATATTTTATTTTACCTGGAACATAATATACTCGTACTTATATTTGACATATTTTGGAAACGCAAATGAAAATTTGACATTCAGTTGGGAGAGTTGTTTGTTTTTAGATTTCTCTTTTTTTTTATTCTTAAACAAGTGCTACGGAAAAGAAATCATGCATTTCAAACTGACAAATTCGAAATGTGTTGAAAGAATTTAAATTTTGGGAGTTAGTGTAGAGAAATAGGAATATACTTTCGAAGTATTGTGCAAAAATAGACGACAATTTCACCCCTAGTTTGAAAAGCTGGAAAATCAAAGTTATTTTAGAGGAATGAGGGCTCTGTAATAAAACAAATGAAATTTCAACGGTACAAATTTCAAATTGTTTGTTATAGAAAATGAAAAATAGGCAATTGTTATTTTATGAAATCAAAGATCGTTCGAGGCATTCTGATAACAAAAAGATATTCAACATCACGTGGAGGTGATAATGAAAAAATCGAAGTTTTGTGCTGAGAGAAGGATAAAATAATTTGAGATATTCTGAAAAAGTATATGAAAACTTTACAGTGATTTGAGAATATGAAAAATCCAAGATTTGAATTTTCAAAACGAAAAATTCGAAACATTCTCAAAAGCATAGGGATATTTTGTACCACGGGGTGAGGAAGATGAAAATTCGGATTTCATTTAAGTTTTTGAGGTATTGCAAATAAGCAGAGCGAAATTTTACTTATTGCGGTACAAAAATTGAGAAATGGATATTTTTGTCGTTGATGTAACCGATATAGCCCTACCATAGCAGAATCTAGGGCCGCCAAAGAAGTTGATTGCCGTAGTAACTTCTGGTGCTGCCTAGAAATTTGTTAGGATATCTTTATGTATAACGTAGGTATTGGGCATGTTGTACTGATGGTTAGTGTTCTAGGGCTAGAAAAGAAACGTTCTGCGAGAAAATAACTAGAAGCTAGAAAGCTGATTTTATCAGGAGATGTGCACGGCACTGCAAGCAGTAATGACCCCTACTCGAACCTGACACTTGATTCTGATTCGAAAAGGGAAATTTTAAATTGTGTTAAAGCAGGAAAAGGTAAATCAAATTTTTGCTCATAGAGAAAATTTTTAGGGTATTTAAAAATTTTAAAACATATTTGAAACTATGGAGGGAAAGAATTTTCATTTGGAAAGAAGTAATTTTTTTCCCTAATTTAGAAATATTAAAAGAGATTATTAAAGGCTGAGGGGTTCTGAAGTCAATGAAAATATCTTGAAAAGATGAATGAGTATTGAAAGAGCAAGAAGGAAGAAGTAAAACGCAAACTGAAAGAAGGAGAAAATGTTTAACTTTCGAGGAGATAGAACATAAAAACATGCATTTACGAGGAAAAACCAACAAATTGTCCTACGATAATCGGCGAAAAAATAGGCTAAAACTCTGCTATGAATTCCAGTCTGGCTTCAGGAAAACTGGACTTTCAAGGTAATCGACTCAGTTGCCGGCAGAGTACCGGCTCCCTTACGACGATTTCCGTGGCTGCCGGGGATTACGGCGGTGGCTTTTTTCCGGCTCAGTTGCGAGTTAGTGAGACCTCTGCAGGATTGCTGGCACCGTGTCGGTGCTTTTACGACAAGTTAAGTCGCTGTGACGCATTTCCGTGATGGCCCGTTTCCGGCATAATTGCGAGTTATTGGGTCGTCGCTGACATTGATTGGGCAAATTGATTGAAGTTGCTGAATAGTGATGACATTGTAAGTATTGGCTGCCACTGCTGGCGGATAGCGATGGGCTGAGGCGTATTTACGGTGTCCTAAGTCAGCGTACAAGCGGACGCCGGTGATTTTGTTAACTCTTGATTCTTACGATGTCGTAAGTCAGAGCATGGACAGCTACTGCTGGTTTTGTTAACTGTACGTCCTTATGATGTCGTTAGTCAGTGTATTGACTGCTGCTGGAAATTTAGTCGCCTGTTAATTCCTACGGTATCGTAAGTCAGAGTAGCTGCAGCTGCTGCTGATATAGCTGAATCTGTTCGTACGCCAGAGTACGAACAAAGGACGTATGCTCTTCATTCTATTTTTAAAATTTGAGTTCTTACTATGAATTACGTTTTAAAAAATACAAATATTTCTTATTCATTTTCCTCGGTCGTTTTAGGACGTCGTAGTTCGGCGTACCAGAGGAAACTGCCGAATCTGTTGACAGCATATTCTTACGATGAGCTAATGCACGACTGGTTAAATTATTGTCCATTTCCATCACCAGGAATTGTAGGATGTTAGAATGTCGCCCTCATAAATCGCTGGTACTGGTGATAGCGCCTCACTGCCCAACAGGTGAATTTTTGCGATGTTTGGCTTGCTGATTCAGTGTTTCTGGTGCTCAGACGCTATTGCAAGGAGGGACCTCTCGTATCAATGCCCTCCTCTCTGTGCGTATGAGTCTCTACTCCCGAGATCCTTCCGATCCACCCTCTCCCAGCTACGCTCTGGCTACTGCTAGGTCTTAGCGGATAATAAGTTCCGAGTGAGATGGATCGACGATCCCTTCTATCAACTCTGCGGACTGGATGAACATTCTGTTCGTCACCTCTTCTCGTGTTCTAGTCACCCCACTGATCTTTTGGTGAGCAGTCTCTGGCTGGACCCGCTTGGGACTGCGCGTTTCCTCTCTTCTCTTCCTCTCTGCAACTTTCTCTCCCCTCAGCCTAGGCCCCTTCCGGAGCCTCCTCCCCAAATTGGCATTGGTGGACCCTAACGATGGCAACGAACGAGAACAACAAACGCTATTGCCCGGACTCGGATCAGAATTAGAGACAATCAATGGGAGGAAAAGGTATGGCTGTAGTTGCTGTAAGAGATTTCCGCCTCTGATGCTAGATATCTGAGGATCTATGATCGACTACAGCCGTGCGATGCTTTCGAGTCAGCGGGCATCGATCTGCAACACGAACAACAGCATGTACGTAGACTGCCCGGACGTCGTAGCTGGGTTGTAACTTTAGCTCTATTACCGCCATATTCTCATTTCGCTCATTAAGTGCGTAAACTTAAAACTCGTCTGTTTCATCATATCGCTCTGAAATCTTCTGCCGTACGATCCCCTCATTTTTTTCTAATCAAGACTCGTCGTGCGCATTTTCGACAACTGCAGGCAGAAGGAAATCGTCTCCTTGTTTTTTGTTCCCATCGCTAAAACTAATCCTTTTCTTCTACGGCCAAAACTAATCTTCATTTTCTATTGCCAAAACTAATCCTTATTTTCTATTGCCAAAACTAATCCTTATTTTCTATTGCCAAAACTAATCCAAATTTTCTATTGCCAAAACGAATCCTAATTTTCTATTGCGAAAACTAATCTATATTTTCTATTTATAAAACTAATCCCTATTTTCTATTGCCAAAACTAATCCCTATTTTCTATTACCAGAATTAATTTCTATTTTTTATTGCCAAAACTAATCCTAATTTTCTATTTCCAAAACTAATCCTAATTTTCTATTGCCGAAACTAACCCCTATTTTCTGTTGCCAAAACTAACCCCTATTTTCTATTGCCAAAACTAACCCCAATCTTCTATTGCCAAAAGTCGTAAAGTCGTCATCTATGCACGCACGTCTCTGACGCTCTTCCAGTCGACCTGGCACTTCGCTGGGCCACCTGGAAACCCCAAAAATGAGGTAACCTCTTCCAGGTGCAAGAAAACCTTTTAGGAGGTACAAATTTTCCTTAATTATTAGGAGTTCATCTAAAATTAAATTTAGCTATTGCTCCAACTTCAAATGAATTTCAATCGATTTCACTAAGCGAATAATTAATTTTGAGTGAGTTCGAGAACACGTGCAGAAAAATGGTTGAGAACCACTGGGCAATGTACATATTTAATATGAATCTTAAGTTGCTAAGATAATCATCATTCATACTCGCTAAAAGCAACCCCAGTCAATTATTTTCCTTTGCAGAATTATTCTTATCTTCCACTGCCGAAGATAGTCGTCAGTGCATTTTTTCCTCTGCGAAAACAATCATTATGTTCCAGAGGCAGTAGAAGTCGTAGTCTATGCATTTCCCACTAGAACATGTTCTTTATTTTCTACAGCCAACAATAATCATATATATTATATATTCTAAAGCAAAATTTATCATCATCTTCCACACACAAAAACAGTGATCTACATTCATCACCACAAATACAAAGTTTACATTTTTAATTACCCTCTAAGTTCCTTTCTACCAAAGGAGCCCCGTTAAACATTCCACTACCAAGCGCGTCCCTAACCAAGTTTTCCATGTATGGCAAGCCGGAGCGGTGGTCAGCAGCTGGCTTTCAGCTCACCAATTATTAATATGCCAATTAAAATTTCATTAGCTGTGCCTCTCCCAATTATTGAGAGGCTCAAA
>LQNS02278186.1:7951051-7971036 GCA_001587735.2 Parhyale hawaiensis
AGGTTAGGGGAGGCAAGGACTGGTTTTTTTGTTTTCCATTTAAAAATTTGAACGATCCACCAAACGCGCAGCGCGATCGATCGATCGCGCAAATCCACCAAACGCGCACAACATATATAGTGGAGTAACTTGATTCCTTTCAAAACGAAAGAGTACGAGTACGTGGAGCTTACAAAGTGTCTAACACATAAAATTAACGGGGTATTCACTAACCGTGATTGAGTCGGGCACGTTCTCAACTGTACTTTATGTAAGCTTGTACTTTTTAAAAATTTTATTGTATAAAGAGAACAATAAAGGAATAAAGTAAAGGAGTAGTATTATATTGAGTAATTTCGGTCTCAGTTTCCATTTACAAAGGTGATCGCATGGAGGAAGAAAGTAGGGATACATAGTACGTCGGTAGCAACTTAGAACGATAGTCTTCCCACCCAGAACTAACGGGCATAGAAACAGCAAATCGAAGAGGAAGAGAACACAGTAACATCATTACGAATATGATAAGGAAGGTCAGCACTAAGGGAGTTTTGCAGGCCTTGCTTGCCTTTTAAATAGGATTCTTACCTAACCTAGGTCCTTTTTTTTGGACGTACATTAAATCTTAATACCTTTTTTGTATCAACACCAAAATTATTATTAGCTTTATTATTATATTGAGTAGTTTCAGCCTCAGTCTCTACAACAATAGCGATCTAAGAGAGGGAGAAGCAATGGACATATAGCAGGAATCAACACCAAAATCTAATAATTTGTGCCCTTCAATAGTGTTGACAGCTTCAGTAATTTTTTTGAAGATCCGTTCTTAACTTGTTGAGTTAAGCTGCTAACGCAATTATGGCAAACATGAGTCAAACATACAAACGAACTAACCGATCTGCACCAAAATTTAATCATTTATGTCTTTTAAAATTACTAACAACTCCTATAAATTTCATAAAGATCCATTCACTATTTTTTTAATTATCGTGCTCACAAGCATAAAATTAATCACAGTGACAAATGAATGTTCGAACAAACGGATCATTACAAACATTTGGTCATTTACTCTTCGTAATGCAGTATACCTAACAACTCGAGTAAATTTCGAAAAAAAAAAATCGGTCCATAACTTTTCAAGTTATAGCTTTGAGAAAAAGGAGGCAGAAAAACAAACTTATGGACGGATCTTCATTAAAAGTTACTCATCTGTTCATCTTAACATACCTAACAATCCCTGTAAATTTCGTTCGAATCCGTCCATAACTGTATGAGTTATCTTCAGGGCCCGGATTTATTGCGCTTAAAATTTTGCAGTTTTAGCTCCTAAAAATTGCTCTTATTGCACCTAAAAATTGCTCTTATTGTACCTAAAAATTGCTCTTATTGCATCTAAAATTTGCTCTTATTGCACCTAAAATTTGCTCTTATTGCACCTAAAATTTGCTCATATTGCACCTAAAATTTGCTCATATTGCACCTAAAAATTGCTCATATTGCACCTAAAATTTGCTCTTATTGCACCTAAAAATTGCTCTTATTGCACCTAAAATTTGCTCGTATTGCACCTAAAATTTGCTTTTATATTGCACCTAAAAATTGCACTTATTGCACCTTAAAATGACACTTATTGCACCTATGCAATAGGAGAGGAAGAAATAGGAAACATCAACAACAAAAAATGACAAATATGTACAAACAAAAAATTGGATGGACAAAAAAAAATTTAACACACGGGAATAGCATATCAGTAGATCAACGGACACCTATTTCAGTTCCAATTACCAATTATCAGTAGGTATACATTGCGCTTGTGCTAACCTATACTTTTTCTTAATGGCGAGAATGATTCTTGCAAATATCCCGCATTACCTGTTTGCATGATGTAGTATCCCCCTAATAAAAAGGGTTATACAAATTTAATTGTCAGATTTTGAAACTCCATTATATTTTACCCCAGCAAATGACTGATTTTCATAGGCATAACATATTTTAAAAATAGTTATAGCCTGATGAACCGACAGAAGAGAACTCAGCACAGAGCAATCAATTGGACTACCATATCAATGATGGCGTCCATGTTCTTATAACGTTATCAGGTTTTCTAGTTTTCATCTCTTAAACGGGAGTACTGTAGAGTGATTCTGATCATTACAGTGAAGATAAAAATAAACTTCTTTTGTCGACTTGCCCATTATCTACGAAAGCTGCAGAAGATAAATTCAGCATTATAACTTCTGTTTACTGAACTTGAATGACGCAGCGCTGTCAAAAAAAAAAAAAGGGACGTGCTTCATTCTTCAGTCTACCGCGTCTGCTTCTCTCAAATCAACGTGCCGCGTACACCAATCAGCTTGAGTGAACGCGTTACAATGAGGACATGTGAACACGGCCAAATATATTGCATTTATAGCTTTCATTGCAGTTATTGCACTAACGCCAGAAACTGCAATAAATCCGGGCTTTAGTTATCTTGTTGAAAGGCAGACAGAGACAAACCCGACGAAAACATAGCCTCCTTGGCGGAAGTAAAAAGAAATGGAAGAGAAGAAAGGAGCACCCGTGTGCTGGATCCTATTGTGGCTCTAGCATGGGCAAGTAGGTGACTTCAGGGATGGGTCGCTTACTACTTTTAATGACCCTCCTCACGGAACAGAAAGGAAGTTTAGAGGCCTACTTAACTTTAGAAACCAAACGTATCAGCAGGAACTGCAACCCGTCGCAACATTCCCTGCTGAAGGTATTATAAGAAGATTTAAGCCTCCCTAAATAAGTACTAAGCTCTTCCAAGAGAGGAAAAGGAAGGGACATATCGTTTGTCGACAGAAAAACAGGGAACCCATGTACGAAGGTGTTCCCACACAGGATCAACGCGCATGGGAACAGCAAGTCGGGAAAGAAGAGGAAGAACAGACAACAGTAACATCAGTAGGNACGAAAGACAGACGTCCCGAAGGCCTAGCTAATGGCTAAGGTAACCTACTCAAACCCCCTGGGGGCGCTACTCCCCATAACATAGGATGGGCGAACCTAACTAACCTAACCCTATGGCTCATCCTATGCCCCCGGAGGGGCCCTGCTGAAGGTCACCAGGTCATGACTCGAAAGCGCGAGGGCGGTAAGGTCAGAGAGAGTGCGCCTGGGATGCTGCTTGTTTGAGGCCCTACTTTAATCAAACATTTGTTTGAGGCCCTACTTTAATTAAACATTTGTTTGAGGCCCAACTGTAATGAGAGGTTTGCTTCAGGCCCCTACTCTTTCAGAATCTTGCTACAGGCTCTTATTTTAATGAGAGATTTGTTTGAGATCGCTATTATAAGTAGGAACTTGTTTCAGGCTCCTATTTTAATTAGAGGTTTGTTTCAGATCTCCATTTTAATGAGAAACTTGTTTCAGGCTCCTATTTTAATAAGACGTATGTATGAGGCCTCTACCTCCTTAATTAGAAAAGAATAGAAATTCCACATATCGGCATTATAATCTAGTGGACATGCTGAGCTTATTGTTACTTAGTAAGGTACCGGGTAGTCTATGGATACCAAGACAATACAAACGCTCAGCCCTTATGGTCTACGACTATTTAAACTATTACTATCACCAATAACCTACCCAATTATCACTTGAATACTCTATTTATTCTGCTATTTATTTATAAAAAAGCGTCCACTACTGTCATAGATATACATATAAGATAATTATTTATCGTGCCATGATAGTTATTAGTGAACAAGTAATAGCTATACTCTGTCCATTTTATCAAAGCAGTTTGGGCGTGGTCAAATTGCTATGCACCATTGCCAATTCTACGGGCATTTCTGAGATTTTGTTCGGCCCATACCTTAGCCCCGCCCACTACCTGCGCAAAGAGAAATTTTAGAAGAACCTACAGAATTGGCAACGCTGTAAAGGAATTTAACCACGGCGAAATTGCGTTGACAAAATGAGCTGAGTATAGTTGATTTAGTAGCACTGTAATGATTACGTTTGAACCTCCCATGCACTGCAATGGCGAACTCAACACAGAAAGGAGGAACGAGAAACATATACGATGCCATCGTTCGGACCGGCCAAGTCGATATGGGTTAAACTTACCACGCTTGACTAGTCCAGGGCTTCAAACAGAAGCGTTGGCTTCACCACTTTCAATCGTGAGGCACATTGCAGCAGCACCATACGATAGAGACGACTGAACACTTCTTTGTTGTTTACAAAGTAGAACTGAGCTTCCAGCAGTCTTAATGATAATCGATTTGAGGTTCGCGCCTGAAACTCTATTCAAAGTTGCGAATCGAACGCGCCTGCCTGCAGTCCAGACAAGTCAAGCTTTACGTCACTATATGCTAGTGGGCCAATCCATGATTCCTTTAGCACGTCAAACAATGCGAGAAATTCCTACGCACATCACTGCGCATGAGAACAAGTCAGGAAAGAAGAAGATGCCAAGATATTATTATACTATGGGTTTTCCCGCCGTATTAGAAACGAAGACTATATAACAGCGATCCAATTTATATGATTTAGTTTTGAAGTTTAGTCGAACTCAAATGAGTTCTATTAGAACAATCTTGGCCAGGTGCACCATGTCTGGCAGGAAATGAGGCGCGGTCATCTCCAACTCCACACGGCTCGGCCGAACGAAATCGCTCAGCCATGGGGCTCAGAGAAGGTAGACAAAAAACGAAAAGAGAAGAAGACAGAAGAAAGCGAACACTCGTGCGGGGGGTCCATTCCGTGGCCCCCACACTGGAGCAGATAGGAGTCCCATGGGATGGGTCGCTTACCACCATTCGGCGGCCCACCTCGCGGAACAGAAGGGGAAATATAGAGAACCTACCTAACTCTACAGAACTAACCTTCTGAGCAGGAAGATGCCAGATAAATATTCAAGTAGAAGAAAAGAAGGAAAGCACAGCGGACACGAAAGAAAGATGTTCCGCAGTCCTACTAGAGCTAACGTAACCTGCAGGGTTTTTTGTCATGGGCCACCTATGTAAAGGTGGTTATCATTATATTAAGAAGTTTAAGTCTCAGTCTCCACAACAAAGGCAATATCACAGAGGAAGAATGAAGGAACATAAAGTATGACGATAGACACGGGAAACCCATGCACAAGGGCGTTCCCAGCCAGGATCAACGCGCATGGGAACAGCAAGTCGGGAAAGAAGAGGAAGAGCAGATGGAAGAAAGATCAGTAGGAGTACGAGATGGGAAGGAAGCAAAGTGGGCACGAAAGACAGACGGCCCGAAGGTGGGCGAACCTAACTAACCTAAGCTTATTTGCGCATCTTATCCTTGAATGGGTTAAGTTCTTTCTTAAATTGTTCACTTTCAACAATTCATAAATTAGTAATTACTTTGTTTTTACTAATAGTATGGGTAAATACTGTTGTAAAGGCGATGTTTTAAGGACACCGAACAATTGACTATAGATACATAACATGAAATAGTGATATAACACGCAATAAAGCGACTGTAACAAAATGAAAACATAGACTACGTAATAATGAAGTAGCACACAAAAAATCCAGTGTAAAGAATGGAGACAGCCCCCGTTTCAGTGTAATTGTATATAATAAATCGTGCGTAAAAATGGCAGCATAGCCTAAGTAATAATGAAATTTTTATACAATACATCGTGTGTAAAATGGAAACATAGCTCAGGTAATACTGAAATTGTATAAAGTAAATCGTTTGTAAAATGGAAGCATGGGCCACGTGTTAAGGAAATTTGTATGCAATAAAGCAAGTGCCAACTAGAGCACTCTGAGAGCGCGTCCACCGGCACTCAAGGCAACGGTTACGAAAAAATAAAATTGGTTCAGAGACCATGATTTTCTTTGTAGGAACACCAAAATCTAATCATTTATGCCCTTCAACAGTGTTAACAGCTTCAGTAATTTTTTTGGAGATCCGTTCATAATTTATTGAGCTATGCAGCTAACAAACATTATGACAAGCATGCATGAAACGAACAAACCGATCTGCCCCAAAATTTAATCATTCATGTCTTTTAACATTACTAACAACTCTTATAAATTTTATAAAGATCCATTCATTATCTTCTTGAGTTATTGGCTAACATGCCAGAAATTATGATGTTGTAATCTCGCATGATGAAGGATTGTCAACCCTGGTAACGACGACTACACCCGAGCACTGTGGTGGTTTTCGAAGTTTAGCATCCCAGAAGGGGAATCTTAGAACGAGCCCCCCCCCCTCTCACACACTACAGGCTCACTAGTTAACCGCCGACAAGCCCCGAGCCGGCACAAGCTCATAGCAAGGGGGTAACGACTGGCGGTTCACACCACATGGCAGTGGAACTGCTTCCATAGCCTGGATTTGGTAGGATATTTGACCGCAGGAAGGATTGGGATAAAGATTTTCGACCTAAGGCTGCTGGACCCGGTCCACGTTACCGCTGCGATTACGTAGTGGGGCCGTATCTAAGGGGGACCACTAGTTCTGCAGGGACTAAGAATGGAGGTAAAAGAGTAAAAGTTCAGAGAGTTAGTAGCGTCCCGTTTCTAACGATCAATACAACAAGTAGCTATAGTGCCGTTATTTGGTGCCCCTGGTGGGTACGTTACTGTCCTTACAGAGAGTGGTTGCTAGACTAAAATTTGAAGTAAGCAGCCGTTGCAAGTAACATGCGCTATAACGCTGTGGGATTACGGACCTAAGATTATTATTATATAAGGGTTTTCCCGCCGTAGTCGATGGGTGACGGACCTAAGAGGCCTCCGAGAGGGCGGTCTTCTGTAGCCGCGTCATAACGTTCCGATGAGAAGATGGCGTGGGTGGTAGACTGCAGAAATTCAAGACACTGAAAAAGATTATCAAAAAATCTTGGACAAGAAACTGGACACCTGTCCTATGTTCCAAGAGTAGGTAGGATGTTCAGTCTGATGGACAGGTATCGCTGTCCAGTCTGATGGACAGGTATCGTTGTCCAGTCTGATGGAGAGGTATCATTGTTACCGGTCACATTCTGGAATATACTTCGTGGTCTCCGCAAAACATTTCCAATAGGTCCGTTCCTAAGAGACAGGCACTTCAATTTAAAGCAGAAAAGGGTTACAGGCAGATTGATAGGCGCGTATAATTGCTAACTTCATCAAAAATGTCGTACATTAGCCGTTAAGTGAATGCAATCTTACCCGTAATTGTACGCAGGGCGTGACGGGGTCTCTTTCTTTCATGAATTCACCTGCGTTCTCGTGAAAATAAAGCACTGTTCAACTACGCTGGAAGAGACAGGGTCAAGTCGAGATCAGTATAAGTTAGTAGTAACAAATTCCAGCACCGACCACGATACTTTGCCTTGAGACTGTACAACAGCGTACATCCTACGTGCCCTAGCTAGAACATAGGACAGGCTTCATATTTCTTGCCGAAGTCTTTTTAGTCTCGTTCAGTATTTTCAATTTCTGCACTTTGCCCGACCCTATTCACCGGCATCAGCTTTATCTTTTCCATATCACTGGCACAATCGAAATAAAATTAATCGTTAGAAAAATTCAGTGTAGTTACTTGACGCATTTATACCCTCGTGTATGAGTGGGCGTCCAAGGTCAGACGTTTCATTGCCAAGTCGAGGAGGAAGTCTGACGATCGATTATGCAGTGTCAGCATCTATATCATCCATAGTCCAGCGAGGACACTGACCTAACCAAAAATGGGGACGGCGGCATGGGAGGGGAGGCAGCTGTCACGAGTCTACTACAACACCCTTGCTAAGACCAGTAGTGGTCACCTACAGCCGTACATTCTTTAACGGGAAATTATTGTAACACGTACTTCTGCAAATGGGTTTCTAGTTGGGCTGTGCGATCAAGGCGGCTTTACCGTATTAGCATTCGTGTGCTAGTTTCAACTGGCTAAATCCCGAGTTCCTTGACGGTATCGTCTCTCATCTTGAACTTCTGCACCTTGCCCGACACCGTCACGGGGAAGGCTTCCTTGAAGAGGACGTAGGAAGGAATCTTGAATGCAGCAACTTTGTCCTTACACCAAGTCTGGAACTGCTGCTGGCTGAGGTCCTGTCCCTCCTCCAAGCGTATCCACGCGGCCACCGCCTCTCCCAGACGCTGGTCAGGGACACCGAACACCTGGATCTCCTTCACGGCGGGGTGGGTCATGAAGATGTTCTCAAGTTCGGCAGGGTAGATGTTCTCTCCGCCTCGGATGATGAGGTCCTTCTTGCGGCCGACGATGGAGCAGTAACCGCTGGGGTCCATGGAGGCGAGGTCTCCAGTGTAGAACCATCGGTCTTCCTTAAGGACCTCCTTGGTCTTTTCTTTGTCCCCCCAATAGCCGAGGAAGACGGCGTAACCTCGGACGCAGAGCTCCCCTTCTTCGCCAGTCTTCACCACTCGTCCGGAGTTGTCGACAACCTTAACCTGGAGAAAGATCGAGAAGAATGCAACTTCGTCAGGTTGAGACGTAGGAAAATATCAACTGTTTATACCAGGCACACAATGGCTAGTTAAGACATAGAAGTTACACTTTGGTACAATAGTAGAATGGATTAAAAACTAATTTATAATGGCTAACGAGAAAATTGAAGAAATTTTGGGTATGTAAGAATGGTACATAGGAACACAGCAAGATTTCTTGGATTAATAATGAACTGATACCCTTAACAACAGAAGATATTATTATTGTAATATAGCCTTCAAGGGAGTGTAGGTGGAGTACCACTCTCTTTGGCCGGCCGGAGGATATAGGTTGAGGCTATTCTGTCCAGCAGCCAAGGGCTGCAGACCCCGCGTCGCGTAACCCTGCGATTCAACAGTGGGCCTGCGCTTCAGTCACACCAGAAGTCCTGAAGGTACCAAGAAGGGAGGGGTTGAGTGAAGCGCAGTGGGTTACACTGCACCCCTCTTTGTTGCATTTGAAGGAATTTTAGTTGCACGTCGGTGCAGGCGATCAGTGCAGCAAGTTAGGTACCGCTCCATTCCAGATCTCTAGGAAAGTGATCAATAAAACCAACAAGTAAACGCTTGCTCTAGCCCTTAGAACACATAGTGCTTTTAACGATAAATTACATGCCCATTAAATTGCTGACGCAAATCCTCGTCAGCAGCCATTTACTCTCCGTTCGAGGAAAACGACGTTATTTAGATACCAGCCCACCACAGAGATAAGACGGTATTTGTGCTCTAGGACAGCGATTCTATTAGAATTATTATTAATATATGTACTAAGTAGTTTGAGCCTCCATTTTCCCAGCAAAGGCGATCTCACAGAGGAAGACAGAAGAGACGTGTAGTATGTCGATAGATATGTGCAGCCCATGCACAAGGGTGCTCCCACACAGAAACAAAGCGCATATGAACACAAGTCGAGAAAGAAGAAAAAAAAACAGAGGAAAGTAAGATCATTAGAAGTGTAAAGAGGGAAGGAAGGAAATTGGGCATGAGAAACAGACATCCCGAAGGCCTACCTAATGGATAAGGTAAACTATACAATTCCCTGGGCACTGCTCCCACTAACATAGGACAGGCGAACCTAACTAACTTAATCCTATGGCCCATCTCCTGCCCCTTGAGGGGATCACTTGAAGAGTCGGCCATAATCCGACCAAGTTCATGGTTGAAAGCTAGTTTCGATATGCTCTGGGGATGGGCCTCTGGGTTCAGGCAATGTCCAGCCAATGTTATGCAGTACAGGGTCTCCTCACCTCGAGGTGGTCCCCGGGGTACCCCACGGTTTCGGTCCGCGAGTGGAAGGGGTCGCTGGGGCTGCACTGTAAGCTGACGGGGCTCGTCTCCGTCATGCCGTACACCACCTGCCCGTGGGAGGACCCAATTAGATTAGATGGCTGGCAGTAGACTGCCCAACATCATTATTATATTGGGGGTTTTCCCGCCGTATTAGATACAAAATATATAACAGCGATCCAACTTTGCATGATATAGTACAGAAGTTTAGTCGAACTCAAATGAGTTCTATTAGAACAATCTTGGTCAGGTGCACCATGTCTGGCAGGAAATAAGGCGCGAGCATCTCCAACTCCACACGGCTCGGCCGAAGGAAATCGCGCAGCCAGGGAAGAAGATGAAAAATGAAAAGAGAAGAAGACAGAAAAAAGTGAACACTCGTGCGGGTGTCCCTTTCGTGGCTTCCACACGGGAGCAGATAGGAGTTTCATGGGATGGGTCGCTTACCACCATTCGGCGGCCCACCTCGTGGAACAGAAGGAGAAAAATAGAGAACCAACTTAACTCTACAGAACTAACCTTTTCAGCAGGAACTGCGGCCAGATGCTAGCTACACACCCTGCGGAGAAGGCACTCGGGACCCTTGGATGCGTGATACCCAAACATATTGTGGCGATTGACCTACAAACCACATTCCTATAGAGCAGGCGGGACTCACGCACCGGTCGACTATGAGCTGTTGCTGCTATGTCAGTCATTAGACATCTGAAGAAGAAAAAAAAAAAGATTTTTACTCCCAGGCAGGCTGTGGAGCCGAACGATTGCAAGTGCGACTCCTACAACCAGCAGAGGACCAATTACAAACTTCGTATACCTCAAAGCGTCAGATGCTTCTGAAAACAAGACTTTTAATTTCTACTCCCTCCGTTGTGAAATAGTTTTTTTTACAGCCAAACAGTTCATATGCTGGTGAAATCAGGATTAAAAAACAAAAAAGAACGTTGGGAAGACCTTGTCCAAAAGGTTTAGCAAGCTCATCCCCGACATTGGTACCGATGGGTGTTTCCAGTTTGTTCTTTAGGTTGTTTTTCATCCAATGGAACAATTATAACATTTGGGCGCAGCTATTTCGGAACAGAGAGAAAGACAGAAAGAAAACTCGTTCATTTTCTCATATGGGTGCAGTGCCCAACAAATCAGGATGCTGCACCCTGAAGTATTCTTGTTTATAATTATTATTAGTATTATATATTTTGTTTAAACTCCGTAGCCGCAACTCAGGCGTTTCAACAGAGACACTACTTGTGCAGTATTCAAATAACGCATATAGGGTAGGCGAAATGGCCACGTGCGCTACTACGGGCAGGGAAACAAGGCGCAAAGTATAGTAGGAGATACTCAAGTGGTCGGCCCCTTTTGTGTCCTTCCACACGAGAGAGACTACAGATGTCCCGCGTACCCGGTCGGCCATCTCGATCGACAACCTACCTCACGGGACAGAAAGAGGAAAGTAGAGAACCTACCTAACTTTACAAAATTAACCTCGTCAGCAGGAACTGCGACAAGCTGCAACATCCCCTGCGGATAAGGCACTCGGAAACTTTGGGTGCGTGATGCCCAAATATATTGTGGCAGGGATAGGCCCGCCAGAATATACCACGTACTGAGGGCTTCATGTTTACGACTAACATCCTTAAAACTAATACATGGGACAAGATTCACTGTCGACTTGGGGATTAACCTTTAGGATTGACCAAGTAGTAGTCGGTGTTAATCAGTTAAAAACTAAAGAAGAAGCTCTTTCTCGTGTTTATTACTTTTTTCACCTTATATGTGATAAAAAGAAAATGTAGAACTTAAACTAGTCATATTACTCTCTGAAACTTCGAAGTAGCGCAACTTTTGACAGACACGCATGTTTAATACTTTTTCATTCTATGCATTCTAAAAAGAAAATTCAAAGCTTGAAATTCATACAGTATATATACCGTTCGAAACTTCAAAGTAGAGACACTAAAGAAGTAGCACAATTTGTGACACTCATGTTTAATATTCTTTCATCTCATGTATGACAACAAAGAAAATACAAAACTTAAAATTGACACATTACTCTATGAGACTAGGAGCTACCCAGGTGCGCGTTGAATGTGGGGTTACAAGCCTAATTGAAATTAGTGATTGCGATGGTGCGAAACATGTCTAGTCTATCTGCGATAAAAAGGAAAAAAACTAGATATGCTACAATTTTAAATGCGGTGTGCGTTTTCAAAGGTATGACAGTTCAGATCCGGTATAGGATACGCATCAAGTTTAGAAATGAAATAAGATGGATGTATTACAGTTTGAACTGAGGCAATCTAGAGAAAGAAAGAGAGAAAAATTAGTTATTTTCTCATATGGATGCTGTGTCCAACGCTAACTTGGGAATTATTATTATATTCCAGGTTTTATCATCGCACCAACGCCACACGATGTGATCCAAGCAGTGAAACTCAGTTTTATTATGTCGTATCGGTATAGGAATATTTTATCTCGGCATTCCCGCCGGTAAGTCTCAGTTGACCAAGTGCGCTACAACTGGCGGGAGACAAAGCGTAAAGAATAGGAAAGAGAGAGAGAGTAAAAATGTCCCAAGGACGAGGTCAGCTACTTCGATCGACAGCCCACCTCACGGAACAGAAGGGGTAATTTAGAGAACCTACCTAACTGTATAAAACTAACTCGCTCAGCAGGGGCTACGGCCAGCTACAACATCCGCTGCGGAGAAGGCACTTTGAGGAATAATGCTTAACATTTACATAAGAGTTATCATCGAATTTGTTGAGAGTCACAGGCACAATGTCTACATATTATTAAATATTATTATTATTACTAGAGCTACAATAGGATACTGGAGTTCTTTAAAACAGAGCCTTGTAGCGGTTAAAAGGAGCGTTTGTAGCGCTATAAGTGTGCAATAGTAGCGACAGAAAAGGGCATCAGGAGCACCAGTGGGAGCGTTTGGAGCATTATAGAGCATTAAGAGCGCTTGTGGCATTTTACGTATAAATGCTCCAATGTCCGAGCCCTAATTATTACAGTTTGCAAAGAAGAATAAGATAGGGCAGGATGTCGCGCATTAGTAAACACTTCGATTACAAGGTTTCCAAAGTAGGGTGAAACGTAGAAGATTTAAGACCAGCTAACCATTTTTTCTAAGAGTGAGAGAGAAACGGAGGTATGTGACAAAAAGAAAATTGATGAACCCTGGGAGCATATAAGCGCCCTACAGTAAACATTCTTATTCATAAGATTTTTAAAACTAATTCATAGGACAAGCTATACTAGGGTAGTATGATTATCGATTCGCATTTTCTTACGTAATAGGTTATAAAATCTAGACCAAGAGAAAAAATACATAATACAATTTGATATACGATGCGAATCTTATGTAACGTGACTTATTTATGCCGCTTATAACAAAGACTGAATAATGTTACACTTCGAAATAAGCATAGTACCTGCGTCTACAAATGCGCTGCACGTTACGCAACTGTGGATATGCGAATATTGATATTTTGGATGTATTAAGAATCCAGTAGCAAATGTAGCAGCAATTAGTTACTGAGATTGCTACTACGAGCAGAAGAGTATGCCTTTTTCACTTAGAGAATTTTTGCGCATTTATTGAAGTCGCTCGAAGTGCGATAATACTAGCCTGGTGAACTGATTATACCCAGTCACATCCTGTATGGAATTGGGAAAAGTATTCCAAAGCTTAGCTCCAGCCTCGTTGCTGGTGGAGATGCTCTCGCCGAAGAGAGCGTCCACTGAATTCACTGTTAGGAGAGAGAAGTTACCTTCTGGTTCGTGTCACTGTCAGGAGTACAGCTGGCTGCAATCAAACGAATCCCCACCACCGACGCCCAAACAAGTAATTTAGTTACCTACCAGCCCAAAATAATATTTCAAAGCCATAATTTTTCAACATTTTTATTTTCACATACAAGCAGTAGATTATTGCGAATGCTTGCACCAATCAAGTAGCTATTGTGGTTCACCGGCAAAAAAAACTTGTCAAATGTCCACTACGCAAGAGTTACCGATTCAGTTTTGCAGACAAACAAAAAAACAGAATGCTTGGGGGCGTAAGACCATCACCCGCGATTGGAGGGAGAGGAGTTCTGAAAGCGCATAGTCAGCAGTTTAGATATTTTTCACATCTAGGTCAGGCCATGACAGCCTGGAAGAGATTGTAATGATAATTCAATTCCTTCTGGAAGTTATTTGGTGGAAAGACATAAGTACGAATGTATATGTTGTGCGCGTTCGGTGGATCGTTCAAATTTTAAAATGGAAAACAAAAAACCAGACATTGCCTCTCCTAACCTATCCGACATTAAACCCGAATATAGTCCAACTTACCCGAAATTACGGCCTAATACCTATAACATCCACCAAACGCGCAGCGCGATCGATCGATCGCGCAAATCCACCAAACGCGCACATCATATATAGACACAGACAGAATGAAGACATTATTTCAACATCACCACTATCACTTACTTCGCGGATGATACATACAGTATTTACAACCATGATTGTTCAAAATGAATGTGCAGTGATTTAAACTAGGAACTTCAGCAAGCAAAAGAAACTTTCAGTTCACGCTATGTCGAACGACGCACTTTCACAAGCACGGAGGGGTAAATTTATAAACATGCTTTCTATGAATGATGCCTTAATTTAGTGTAGCAAACTAATCAGTTTACAAAATAGAGAAAATAATCTCACAATCACATTCATTTCAGGCGAACGGACCACTGCTTAGGATCACTATAGTTTGACCATTTTATCAAGGCAGTTCGGTCGTGGTCAAGTTCCTCTATTGCGTTGCTAATACTACGTATAGGTATTTCTGAGGTTTTAATCGGTCCATATCTTATATCCCCGTCCTCTACCTGTATCTATTCCATCTATATATTAATACGATTGGACGTACCTACCTTTTGTGTCATCGCTAATAGATAGAAGAAAATTCGAGCTTTATTGATTTTGGGTAGTTGGCGTATCTATGATAGGGCGGGTGCCAGTAATCTCTCGGCCACCGGACAAGGCTTTCTAATTATGTTTATGTGCCTGAAATTTTCAAGTATAAAGATTTGGGAACCTGTATCGTGGTTTGCTGCCAAAGGAATTCAACGGGTCCAGTTAGACAAAGCAACTTATAAATATATCCCTCGGGTCCTCTTAGCCAGGGCAGCGTCAGTAATTATTTTCAGTAAAAAGGCAGGTCGTTTTAGATATACATCGAATCTCGGTGTTGTTTGTGACGTTGATAGGGATTGCCATGGTACAATGCGAAGGTTTCACTAATCTATCTGAAGCGCCTTACCAGACTGTGCAGCTGGTGTAGAGAAATATCATACCAGTATGTCAGATATAGTAGATGAGAAAAGACGATGCCTCGTTTTTTGTCCAAGTTTTTCAGATGCTCCTTTTTGGCTCTCAAATTTGTGCGCTTTCGACTCTACAGTCGACAGATTGCCGAATCTTCTATGTATTCAAAATTCTGGAAGAAACTCTTAGATAATGAATTGAGAGCCAAAAAGGCACATCTGAAAAACTTGGACTAAAAACGAGGCATCGTCTTTTCTCATCTACAATCTCTGACATACTGGTTTGATTTTATATATCTTCGAAGGTATATTCGTTCAACTAACTTAGAGAAATATCAGAAATACCCATAGACTTGGTACCGCTATAGAAGAATTTAACCATGACCGAACTGTTTTGAGATTATGGTCAGACTATAGCAAAATAGACAGGCGAACCTCGCTCTATGCTGCACCACTGTATACCTTCACCCACTTACACCGGCGTTAGTTAGTTCCAGAGCATCCAATTCTATCGCTTTGAATTGACATTGTAGAGTAAGTTTACCTGAGTCACTGCTCTACTGCTTGAAGCCTTGAATAATTTTTATATAAATCTATACGTATATACTTAACAATTCAGGATTTACCGTAATAGAAGATACTGTGAGTAAATACAGACATAATCCAGAGCATTGCATGTATCAGTGGAATGCTAAATTCACAATATTTTTTAGAATATCGTTCTGTGGCTTATTCATACCGCTCCATGTACGACGACATCACTTATCCAAGCTGTGCAAGAGAGGGAAGATTGAACTCACAGCTTCTGTAAATTGTGGCCCCTTAAGCAATGAAACTTACCAAAATACGATAGAAATAGAACATCAATGAGAATATAACTGTTTTGAACGGCTGACGCAAGGGAAAGAAAGCGGCTGAAAATTTTAAAATTGCAGAAAGTACAGTAAGGCTGGTCCAGAAAAATAAAGGGAGTATCAGGATGTTTGCAATTAATATCTCATCAAAGATGGCTGACAAGAACATTCAAATACGTAACCCAATATTGCATAAATTTGAACAGTGCCTCAATGAACGTTTTCTTTTATCAGAAAATTGTCCTTAAAGGCCCTACTAAATGACGTCTTGAGGGGCACCAAACTATAGCGATGAATTCAAACTATAGCGATGAATTCAAACTATAGCGATGAATTCAAACTATCGCGATGAATTCAAACTATAGCGATGAATTCAAACTATAGCGATAAATTCAAACTATAGCGATGAATTCAAACTATAGCGATGAATTCAAACTATCGCGATGAATTCAAACTATAGCGATGAATTCAAACTATAGCGATGAATTCAAACTATAGCGATGAATTCAAACTATAGCGAGCTCTTCAGCAATATAAAGCAAGGATCGCCTGTAACTATAAAATACGCGCCACCCACGAACGCATGACTGAAAATGTAGTAAAATCAATGAACCAAAAAATATCTCACAATCAGATCCTCCATGCCCAGTTCGGCCATGACGGCCTGCACCAGCTCCGGGGGGCAGGGAGCCCCCGCCATGGTGCCCCCCTTGAGAGCAGGGGGCAGGCGACCCCCTTTGGCCGGTGCCTCACGACGGGCGACGGCGAGGATGTCCACAAACATGGTGGGGGTCCCGTAGCAGATGGTCGCCCTGGCGGAGCAAAAGATTATAATTTTAGTGTACTATTCACAATTATCGCCAAACTTGAATAATTTAATTGATCTTCGTTAAATTTGTAGTTCAAAAATTATATGGCAAATGTCCTGAGATCAGTTCTGGAAACATTTCCTGAAATCGGCAACCTTAAGCCAGAAGAAACGTCTTAGTTACCTCCGCGATACATTCCTAAATTGAAAGTTTAAAGTTCCGTTAAGCCCAATGCAGACGAGAAGCAAAAATCGTCGAGAGCGGCATTTCGCCCACAAATGATTCACCAGATTCGGCAAAAAATTTACCCAAGGGGTGCATGCAGCAGGATGGATCTGGGCCAATCTTTTTCGCAGCTTTCCAACAATTTAAAGCAACTTCTTCAATTTTCCTTATTACTGATTCGCTGCTGAGTACGTAACACGCCGTTCTTCTTGGAACTTATCTTTCAATGGTGGCAAATGCAACTGCTATGTCAAAAGTTACAGCAGAAAACGTCCTTGTCCAAATTTTGTTCACAAGCCACAAGATCGTATGAAATATTCAGTCACAGAGCACTATGAAGTGACTAAAAATATAAATAAATAACAGGCGGGAAAGCAAACAATAAAACTTACTACATTAATTCTTATCATTTCTGTTTTTAATGCAACTTGTAATAATTTGACCCTAAAACGTTAGCATAACAGCTCCCTATCGCTGCTGTGTGTGCATTAACATGTCGCGGCAAACCGGATCTATCCACAATATTGTTTCGTCGAAATCAGCGAAGATGCCGCTCGTCTGCGCACCGCAATTAAGTGGCGTTTCAATTTCGAAGAATTTTAACCTGGCGTGTTTCCTATGAAGAAGATGCTTCTGTACTCGCAACAGTGAATGTCCATAAGATTCAAGTTTAATTTCCACACAATGAGTTATTTCTTACTCTTACTAACAGGCTTCAGCCCTTCACTGCGTAGTGTCCTACATGTGATACAAGGCAATTAGTGCTATCACTAATGCAAAGGTAAGATTGGGTCACACAGTGAAGAGTTAAACGTTTCGGCTCTGATCTAATTGAACAGCAAAAGCACAGCATAGCATATAAGATAGTTTAATCTTCTCTAATTCAGTTATAAGCTGTTCTAAGGGCAGCTGCAGACGACAGTCGGAACTTGAAAACGTTTCATGTTTTTGGAACAAAAGTTTCCGTGGCTGTGACTACAACTTAACCTGCTCGAGTATCACTTCCAAATATACCACGTTGAGAATTGAAATAGTTTCAAATTAAGAGAGATATTTCAAACTGTGCAAGTGGAACCTACCGTAGTGAAATAGCTACAGGAGCGGCTAAGATTTTTAGCAATTTTTTCACTTTGCATGCAGTACAGAGCAAGCCGAAGCCGTCCCCGCGGTAACGTAATCGGACGAGTAAGGAGAAACGTTCCCGCGTTCCGACTCTCGTCTGCAGCCGCCTTAAGACAGAAGAAGGAAGGGGCATATAGTAAGTCGGTTGACGTGTGGAACCCATGCCTGGTGTTCCCACACAGGAACAAAGCCCATAGCAACAACAACTCGGGGAAACAAACAACAGAAGAAAGTAATATCAGTAAGAGCGTGAAATCGGGAGGAAGCAAGTGGGCACAAACGACAGACATCCGGAAGGCCTGGCGAATAGCTAAGTTATTCTTCCGGGTCCACTTGGGGTCGCTGCTCACATAACATAGGATGGGCGAACCAAACCCTATGACCAATGGCCCATCCTATGCCTCCGGAGTCGATTAATTAGCCGTTCTACTACAGGGCCGTGTTGGCCCATTATATGGGCCGAGGCGTCTTTATAATCAAGTTGCTCAGAAGGAAATATCAGCCTAAGAGGGTGAGGATCTATCTGGGCTTCAGAAAGACAGTTTACTAATCCGATTATTGTTATACTTATTATAGCGATTGAGCAGTTTAGGAAGCCGATTCTGCAACAAAGATGATATCACACAGGAAAGAAAGGACATATACATAGTATGACGACAGACACGTGGAACCCATACACAGGGGTGTTCTCACACAGGATATACGGCCTCAGGGGAGCCCCCAGGGGTATATTCTGGCGGGCCCTAACCCTGTCAGAATATATCGAGGCCTCACGAACCCAACGGCCACGTGAGGGCCTTTTCCGCAGAAGATGATGCAGCAGGCCGCAGTTCCTGAAGAGAAGGTTAGGTACGGCCTTAACACTTCCGCTTCTGTTCCTTGATGTGGGCCGCCTAACGGTGTTAAACGACTCATCCCGTAAGACCTCGGAGTACTTATACAAGCTCCTTGCGTGAGACTACTCTCTGCTCCCGCCGTGCGAGGGGTCACTGAAGGGACCTTCCGCACGGCTGTTGTCTTTCTTCGGTGTTCTTCTTGTATCGTATCTCGCCCTTGTGCGGCGTGGCCGAGCGAAATCGTTTAGCTGTACCCGGAGGGGGGGGGGGGAGTTATGCATTGCGTGGCGCCTCGTTTCCTCTCAGTACAGTAGCACACTGACCACTTGAGAACACAAAACTAATATGAGCTCGCTAATAATCTGAGACCTACCGGCAGAAAAGCCGAGATAAAAATCAAAGAGAATTCGGCTCGAGGCGAGTGTATTGCTCGCAGCGCGAGTAAACCCTCATCCAACACTACCACTACTAGTGCGCGTGTGGGAACAGCACGTCGGGAAAGAGGAGGAAGAACAGAACAGAGCATCATCAGTAGGAATATGAAAACGGAAAAAACAAAATGGGAACGAGAGTAGCCGAGGCCTAGCAAATGCCTAATATAACCGACACAATCCCCGCGGTCTCTGCTCTCCACCAAACGGGACGGGCAAATCTAACGAGCCTAACTTTACGGCCCGTCCTATGCCGCCCCCGTCCCGGGGGGGACACAGGACCTCACAGTTGAATGAGTCCCACTGGTACCCACTATCCATAACAGAACCTCACTGGTACCTACTCTCCAGAACGGAACATCACTGGTACCTACCGTCCAGAACGGAACATCACTGGTACCTACCGTCCAGAACGGAACAGCACTGGTACCTACCGTCCAGAACGGAACATCACTGGTACCTACCGTCCAGAACGGAACATCACTGGTACCTACCGTCCAGAACGGAACATCACTGGTACCTACTCTCCAGAACGGAACATCACTGGTACCTACCGTCCATAACAGAACCTCACTGGTACCTACTCTCCAGAACGGAACCTCACTGGTACCTACCGTCCAGAACGGAACCTCACTGGTACCTACCGTCCAGAACGGAACCTCACTGGTACCTACTCTCCAGAACGGAAC
>LQNS02278186.1:7982714-8004540 GCA_001587735.2 Parhyale hawaiensis
CGGAAAATCTGAACATCTTCAAATTCGACCATCTTTGATCCTCCCACCTGATGAGCCGAGGTACGGCGAAACGCGTCGTGGGTAACGAAATTTCATATTGTGCTTCTCATCGTATTCTTCAGTACTATTATTATTATTATCACCCGCGAACAAAGTGAGAGAGGTGATGTGTTCGTTCAAGATTTAAGTATAAATATATATTTGTAAATATATTTTTGGCTGTCCACCCAAAAAGTGGTTGAAGGAGTTGAGCAATCTTAATAATTTTTTGTTGGAAGTTTGGTGGGTTGACCTAGATGTGATCAAAGCCAAAAAACTAGACCTAGCTGGCCATAAAAAATGACGGCGTTGAATATGCCCCACCCAGGGTGATGGTTTTACGCCACGAGGCGTTCTAGTTACATTATTATTCCTGGTTTTACCACAGCACCTACATCATATGGCGTGATCCAAGTAGTGAGACTCAGTTCATTGAGTCGCAGCAGTATGTGAATGTTTGTTTTATCTTGGTATTTTTGCCAAAAAGTCACACTTGGCCGAGTGCGCTATTACTGGCAGGAGGCGCAAAGAACAGAAGAAAGACACTCGAGTGGTCGGCCCCTCTTGAAGCCATCCACACGAGAGAGAGAGCAGAGGAGTCCCACGTACTAGGTCAGCCACCTCGATCGGCAGCCACCTCGCGGAACAAAAAGGTAAATAATTTATTGAGAGCCTACCTAACATAACAAAACTAACCTTCTCAGCAGCAACTGCGGCCAGCTGCAACGTCCCCTGCGCAGAAGGTACTCGAGACAGCCCTTGGGTTCGTGAAGAGGGGGAGGTGAGGGGGACGATTGTGCTGTTATAGATGAATGGACATAGAGACCACTAATCTCTTACGATGATTTTAGTTGGCCTTTGTTGAGTATTCTCCAGACGCGAATTAGTAACATAAGTATGTTGAATGAAGACGGTTGAATAAAAAAAAAGTTTCGCTGTCATTTTTGACAGCGCGGGTACTCTACTAATCTATAACACAATTGACGGTAACAATTTAATATTTTTATCAAGCCTTTTCTAAGCCTGGCACCCCTAGAAAACTTCTAAGATCGCTTCTTGCATCCCCATACAAAATGAATAACTCTTATGGTAAACAAAGAAATATGTACTAAGTTTGTAAAACTTTAAGCCAATTTCTGAATCAATTTGTATCGTCCAAGATTTCGCACCCATATAGTCCTGATTTAATCCCTTAGACCAACGAGGCTTAGACCAAAGAAACATGTAGAACAGGGCTGAACTATGAAACGCTACGTCATGGTGTGGGGCTTCCAAATGATAACGGCGATGATTCTGGAGATGGGGGTTAGGTATGTTCGAACTAGGTGAGGTATGTATGTACGGGAAGGACAGGGTCAGACGAGGTATGTTTTAAGAGCTGTTAGCGGCTAGGGGAGCGTGGAACAGTTTCTGTTCACGACGAAAGCCAAGGTCGCCGCCAAATCTGTCTACGTACCTACTAACTTTTCCAGTTCCGCATACCTCCTGCATTCCCAACCACCTCAGTGCAATCCAGCTACTGATACGAATATTCATAATCTACAAGTCCATATAGCACCTTCTAACTTTTTCAGGCCGTTGCCAGGTGGTGATGTAAGGTTAGCGGCATTCATCGGTTACTCACTCGACGTCTTTAAATGTCGGCGATGCCACCAAGGCCGCCACCTGGACTTTGTTGAGGCAGTACTGCAGCTCGCTGGCTATGTAACTGGGGTTGATGTTTACCTGCAATGTTCCAGTGCAAAGGACATTAAACAAAGGAAGAAGTAAGGGACATACAGTATAATATTATCGTTATACAGAGTAGTTTAAGCATCCGTCTTTTCAAAAAAGGCAATCTAACAGAGGAAGGAACAAGGGACACGCGTCGACAGAAATGTGGAATCCACTCACGAGGGTGTTCCCACTCAGGATCAACGCGCAAGGGAACAGGAAGTCGGAAAAGAACAGTGCAAAGCATCAGCAGGAGTGTGGAAAGGAAAAGAAGCAAGTGGGCACGAGAGACAGACGCCCCGAAAACATAGCTACGGCTATGGTAACTCCTCTTTGTACCATTATGGCGGGTGCACACTAACGCAAAAGTAGGACGGCTCTACCACTAAGATGAATAGCTAAAATACCAGTCGTTTCTGCAGTCTGTTCGCTTTGACAAGCGGCCATGGCCAAGCTTTGAGTATATCTCCCACTACTGTGCTACAGTTGCAGTGACGCATAAATAGCGCGACACTGAAACCCGTAGGCTGTAATCAAGGCCACTTGACCGATAAAATGAAAACATGAGTCACTGGACGACCCTTGTGTTAGCGCGCACCTACGTACTAGAGGCGCTAGTCCTTGTACGATAGAATAGGAAATTTAATTAACTAACCTAGCCCTAAGGGCAGAAGCTCTCTGTGATACCGAAAGCGTGTCTTCCAAACCGGACAGTTACAAAACTGGAGGCAACGAAAGTGTCGACGCTTCACAAAACAGTCCAACCTCCGCGTGCAGTTAAAATATAAGGATTTACCGAAAGTTAATCTTTCGTACTCGACGGCGTCTAAAATATCAATGTAATTTACGTATAGGAAAAACATAACTATGCTAGTGTATCAAAGGCACCAGATATATCCAAAATGGAGTATTAAGCTGAACATTCGCTCACGAGGCCTCAGTTGCACCCACCAGCACAAGGCCAGCCATGGCGGCGGCCCACTGGGTCACGACCCACTCGTAGCAGTTGCCGCTCCATAGACCCACTCGGTCCCCCGGCTGCAGGCCCGTGGCCAGGAGGCCCGCCGCTGTTGCTTCTGCCTGGAGGGGCAACACACTATCTAATATGTATGACTAAAATTAAAGATTATGTTTCTATCATAACTCATAACAGGAGAGATTCGCGGAGTAAAATCGGACAACGTCAGTCGCTCCGGGACGCACTGACGCCAAACTCGCCATTTGTGTACGATCATCACGGTGAATGCGTTCAAGTAAGCTTTCTTGCCGCGCCACAGTCACGAGAAGCACTACAATGAGCACTTTCTTACCTAACGTTACCTTACCTAATGTAACCTAACCTTACCTAACTCAACGTTACCTTACCTAACGTAACCTAAACTTACCTTACCTAATGTAACCTACCCTTACCTAACCTAACGTTACCTTACCTAATGTAACCTAACCTAACCTTATCTAACCTAACCTAATCTGCAATATAGCGAGCAGTACAGCATGCTAACTTGAACGCCGCCCGCACGCACAGTGATGCGCGCACACAGAATCGTCTCAAATGTACATAGCGCTTGGCGAGTTTGGCGTCTGTGCCTCCGACACCCCGACTAGGACTACCCTTAATCATATAACATCTAGCTACATGACAATCGTGGGCTGAGCCAGTGCTCTGGCCCCCAACGAAAGCTGTCCGACTCATGTTTCGATGTACTGCATGTGGTTTTCATCAGTGTTGGGAGTTTTCGTTGCTACACCAGCTGAGGCGTGTTGCAATCAGGCCTCCGGTGTTACCCGTGCTACACCAGCCTCCAATGCGACACAGGTTGGGTGACACCGACAGCAATGCTAAATAATTATAGGGTTATGAGTTGGGCAGCACTACCTTTGTTTACGAACATTGACTTTGATACTCAACAACTGGTATTACAAAATATACGACAGCCTTACATTGCTTGAATTCTAGCATTTGAAGCACTTTTGCAAATTTTCCTCGACTGTTTATACTAAACTACAGCCAAAATAAGGCTCCGCCAGAAATGCTTATGTACGAGCCTTCCACAACACTTTTTGGGGCGTCATCGCATTTACTGCTGCACGGGGTGGCACCAGGCAGCACAGGCGGCAAACGCGTCATTCGCTATGTACGTTTGTGTACGGGCACGTGTGCTGTGATGGCTCGGTGTATCGCAGATCAAGTTAATTAGTTTATGTAAAGTTAGGTTGAGTAAAGTTATTTTAGGTTAGGTTAGGTAGTGCTTCTGGTGGCTGTTGCACGGCAAGAAAGCTCACCTGAACCCATGCACTGTAATGAGCGCACACAGAATGGCGAGTTTGACGCCAGTGCCACCGGGTGGCGCTATCGTCTCTCACGACGATTTGTGTGCGTGTTCGTCTACGCAGATCGTGTGCGCGCGAGCGGCGTTCAAGTTGGTGCGCCGCGCTGCTCGCTGTATCGCTGACAGAGCTGGGCATAGATACTCAAAAATGTATCTAGATACTAGATACACCCTTAAAATGTATCTAGATACAGATAGTAGATACAACTTTACAAATGTATCTAGATACAGATATTAGCTACCTAAAATTATCTATAGATACAATTCTAGATACTTTTATTTTTACAACTGAATTTAATAGCTTTACTAGTTCATATGGTTAAAATCATGTAATTCAGGTGGATACAATTCTGTTCCTTTATAATACTGTTGTATAGTAGATTAGTAATTACAATAATAATGACTGTTGCACATTTACTTCCGGCAAAGAGGCTAAATAGTTGATCACATTTGTTTGTGATAAAATATCATGTCTCTAAAAGAAAAGGGCAATGTCATTGAAGTTTCGTAGTCAATAGGTATATTGACTTTTTTGCAGTAACATTCAAATGCAAAGTATAATTTAGGC
The DNA here is from genome assembly GCA_001587735.2 of Parhyale hawaiensis. Classification (NCBI taxonomy): domain Eukaryota; kingdom Metazoa; phylum Arthropoda; class Malacostraca; order Amphipoda; family Hyalidae; genus Parhyale; species Parhyale hawaiensis. Next base: position 7,987,365 of record LQNS02278186.1, read on the forward strand.
CGTACATTTTGGTGGATGTTACCCCAATTCCAAGCAAATCTTTAATAAACAAAAGAAAAGAAGATTTCTAAAAAATTAATAGAATAGTGAGCCAACGTGGCAGAACATGTTCAGGGTTGCCATCTCTTGTTCGCTTAGTTATCGGCTTTATCATTATTTTATGAACCTGAATATTATTGTAATTACAATATTTCATGCATAATAATAGGTATAAGTTTATATTATGCAAAAAGTATCTAGATACTACATTTAGATACAACATTTGAAAAGTATGTAGATACAGTATCTAGATACTGCCTAGCTCTGATCGCTGATTAAGTTAGGTAAGGTTAGGTAACGTTAGGTAAGGTTAGGTATCGTTAGGTAACGTTAGGTAAGGTTAGGTATCGTTAGGTAACGTTAGGTAACGTTAGATAACGCTAAGTAAGGTTAGGTAACGTTAGTAAGGTTAGATTGGGTTAGGTTGGGTTAGGTTAGGTGAGGTTAGGTTAGGTGAGGTTGGGTTAGGTGAGGTTGGGTTAGGTGAGGTTGGGTTAGGTGAGGTTGGGTTAGGAAAGGTTAGGTTAGAAGGTTAGGTAAGGGTAGGTTAGGTTAGGCTGGGTTAGGTTAGGCTAGGTTAGGTTAGGCTAGGTTAGGTTAGGTTGGCCTAGGTAGTGTTTACTTTAATGGAGGCGCGCGCAGGAAAGCTTACGTGAACGCAAAATCGTCGTGAGAGACGATAGTGCCACCGGGTGACACCGGCGTCTGATTGCAACACGCCCCAGAAGTGCATTGGTGGTCCTAAACCGGTGTGGTCACACCCACCCCTGTATGGCAGAGTGTATCTCGTAGAAGAACCCACTACCACTATATCATGACTCTATATGCGTCAAAACAGTTCGTAAATCTTACACTGAATTCACTCCTGTGGAGAGCTATGTTATTAGCAACGAGACTATAAAAATACAAAGTGTCCCAATTATCTCTACAGAGGAAAATAAACGGGCGACATTCGTTCCAAATTTTCTGCTAAATTCGTTCGCAACGTGGCGAATGTTTCCTGAACCGACGGCGCTCAGGATAATTTCCATTTTTTCGTAGCAGTTTAATGAAGCGTATCTTTTATGATACCTATCCAAATCATAGAAGAATGCAAGATCAAAACTTTCATCTATGGAAACTTTTGGGACAACTTCCGTATTGTCGGTATTGAGAACTGAAAATCTTCACTAGGAGGGGCTTCACATGCGGACAGTTATAGTCAGAAAGTTTAAGCCTCCGTTTCCGAGCGGAACGATATCACATTGGGAACCCATGAACGTAGGTGTTCCCACACAGGATCAACGTGCATGGGAACAACAAGTCTTGAAAGACGAAAAACAGAATAAAACGTGGGCAGGTAGGAGTATGATATCGGGAAGGAAGCAATGTGGGCACGAAAGACAGACGTGCCGAAGGCCTAGTTAATGGCTAAGGTAACCTACACGAGCCCATTGGGGTTGCCGGGCCCCATAGCATAGGACGGGCGAACCTAACTAACCTAACCCTATCCTATCCTATGCCCCCTGAGGGGTAGCCGGCAGTAGACGGACCAAGAGGCCCATTCTGAGATAGGAGGCGAGACTCAAACTCCTGCCCTCCGTGAGCTATTTCCGTTATATCAAGATGAAAGCATATGGATATCCGGAGGGGAGGGGGGAACCTCAGTCAAAAGGTTGACTGCTCGAGTACGATTACATGGGGCAGACCCGTAGGGGATTCGGATATATCTCTATAATTATAGTAACCCTAATGAGTGGTACACACGCTAGTCAAAAGAACGAGTGCCCTCAGTTAATGGTTCTAACGTTTTGTTGAGTCCTTGAAAAACAGCTTTCAGTTTACCGAAAAAGAGCTAAAATGTTAGCCACTATTTCCGTTTGCTTAGCAAATGCCATTGGTGAAGTTCTTCAAACTTGGAGGGTTCAGGATTATTAATTCAAAATTTTTCGTATGTGAATGCTATGTACATGGACACATCAACGGATTCAGATGCAGAGATGAGATAACTCGTTCTTATAACTAGCGTGTGTACAGGCTCGTATAAGAAGGTTCCATACCTCGTCGTAGAGCTGGCTGTAGGTGGCACGTATCCCCTGATGCATGGATACCACCGCCTCCGTCTCTCCGTACTTCTGCCTGGCGCGGTCCAGCGCTTGGCCCATGGTCAGCCCCAGCAGGGGGCTCTCCCCAACTCTGGAAGCGTAGCTCCATTCAAGGGGTTCGCCAAACCTCAGAGGATGTCGTGGTGAAGCGGAGGATGAATATCTTCGAGGGTTAATACCCCAACTGGTTGAAAAGTACGGATGCAAACCAGAAATGCTTGAGCCAAGCAGAGATAACGGTATCAGAGATAGTGGCGGCGAAGAAAACGTTTCTTGGGAGACCACTGAAGAAATATTCACGGATCTAGGTGGCGCCTCTGTATTTGTTCTAGTAGCATTCTCAGTAGACATAAACCGGACAGAAACGTTGGATTCGGCATATCCAGGTCCAGGAAACGATATTTTAAGATGTGTTCCTGTAATATTTCCACTTGTGGGGAACAAGTTTCTGGAAGATGACGGTGTTGTGCTCACTAGAGACGATGACGTCATGGATGATATGGACCGTGGGTTGGGACTTGTTCTTTCGTCGACCAAAGAGACGTTTCCAACAGCGCGGAGATGTAGTTTCGACGCAATGCAGTGACGCAATGGGCCCAGTTTAGACCCATTGCGGTAAGCTTGCCACGATCCTTGAAGCATTGTTGATTTTATGAATACAACGAAGTTAGGAGCACAAAGTTACTACTTCTTCTTCTGGAGGTATTTTTCAAAAACGAAACTACTCTAAACACTGAACAAAAAACTGAGATAAATTAATACTGAGAGGGAATACTTTTGAGGCAGTAAAGTAAAATTTGATCGAATAACAGATACTTGTTCCGAGCAAAAGACAATTATTGTAACGAAGAAACACTGCTGGTTTAGGGGCTCGTACTTAAATTGATCGAACAAAAATAGGCAAAACGGACCTGAAATGAAAGAAATTAAATGCGGTTAGATTTGGACAATAGCTAATTATGACACAATAAAAGTCCGACGGACACTCACAGCCAGCTACTACGGCTTACACTGACAGCCTTACGCCGGGTTCACACCTACGACCTTGGCCTTACATGTACTTAGTGTAACCGCGGTACCCGCCACAGGGCGATCCGCACAGTGGCTAGTCGACCAGGAGGTTCGAGTAAGAATATCCTATCCCGACATCAGCACTCTTCTGTCGTAAGATAAATGTTGGCTCAGGCGCTACTACTGGTGGGGAAACCAGGGGCGAAACACCTCAAGATACGAAAGAAGAAGAGAGACAGAAGATAGAAACACTAGTGCGGAGGGTCCCTTCAGTGGCCCTCCATACGGAAGCAGATAGAAGCCCCATGCGATGAGTCGCTTACCACCATTCGGCAGCCCATTACGTGGAGCAGAAGGGGAAGTATGCAGAACCTACCTAACCATACAAATTAACCTCGTCAGCAGGAACTGCGGTCAGCTGCAACATCTCCTGCGGAAAAGGCACTCAGGACCACCCTTCGGTTCGTGAGGCCCACATAAGTTCTGACAGGGATAGGGTCCACCAGAATATACCCCTGAGGGCATGTTGGCTCTATCAACATAGAGCCAACTCAGCTAATCCGATTACGTTGTCGTGACAGAGACTGCACTTTTAGCAACAATGCTAAAACCCAAAAAGAGCAATCTTAGGAAGTATAATCGCATTCAAAATTAGACATCGTAGTCGACACTGCACATTTAGCATTTACTATATAGTAAATTTACAGCGAAGGTTTCCAATGACTGTTTGGCGCGTTTAATTACGTGTAAGCTGAAGCTAAGGTAACCTAACCCATTCTCACCATTGACTAAAATTGACAGTACCCGAAATTTTAAAATGAAAAAAAAACAGACCTTGCCTCGCCTAACCTACCCGATATTAAACCCGAATATATTCCAACTTACCCGAAATTAGTTAGGGTTTTCCGACAGTTCGGCCTAAAGTGAGCGAAAACGGACAAAATTGTCCGCACCGTCAATTTTAAGCGATGGTGACGTTACCGACAGTAGCCCCTGGGGGCGCTGCACCCCATAACATACGATGGGCGAACACAAAGTAACCTAACCCTATGCCACCCATCCTATGCCCCCTGAGGTGACCGTAACTAGAATACTGCATGATAGACAGGTTCCAAGAGTAGCCGACAACGGCAAGATGAACAACTTAGCAGATAAATTCACTAACAAATAGATGACAATACAATCAACAATATGTGAGGTCTTCATCAAAGTTGCTAATATAATATTCATAGTTTAGGCCTCCCTACCCACAGCCAACATTGTGATCCAAAAGGAAAAAATGAATAGTTAAATGGAAAGCTTTCCCGCCGTATCACATACAAAGATTATACAACGATCCAATACCATATATATATATACTTGGGAGCATTAGTACATTAAGTAGTATAATTTACAAGTCGTGTCGCTCATGTGAATTCTGTAACTATAGTTTCGGACTTTGGTCAAGTGCGCCATTTTAATGAAAAATAGGGCGCAAAGCATCTCTAACCCTACATAACTCGGCTGAACCTATTCGCTCAGCCAGGCGCCACAGGGCAAGAAACGAAAAATGAAGAGAAAAGAAGACAAAGGAAATAAACACCCGTGCGGAGGATCCCTGCAGTGTCCCCCACCTGGGAGCAGACAGGAGCAACGAGCGTGCAGTACGTCGCGAGATAAGTGGACCCCATGAACGAGGGTGTCCCCACATCGGGTTAATGGCACTGAAAGCGCAAATAATAATAATTTGAGAGTAGAACACCAGTTACAATGAGGAGCAAGGAGATGGAATGAAGTAAAGTGGGCAGGAGAGAAACGCGTCCCGAAGGCTTAAGTGAGGCTTAGGCAACATATGAGATTCCGCTGGGGACGCTGCTCCCTATGACATGGAACGTGTGTAAGCTAATCCTATGGCCCATAACTCTGCCCCCGAGGGGTGACAGGTAAATGATAGGCCTACAGTTTAGGCATGTTTACTAACAAAAATCTCCACAAAAATACCATAAACATTCTCCCAACTTTAACAACACACCCACAACAAAGTCTAATCGTAACAACAACACGACTACAAGTTACAGAATATTGTTTATTCTTTATTCAAGTTTCGATGATCGCAATAAGCGAAGCAGAGAATTGTCACATTTCCATATTATTCACAATTAGTATTATATTCAGAAGTTTAAGCCTTAGTTTATTATGATTATTATTAATAATAAAATTTATCATTGCCTCCACCAAGGTTGTTATGTTTTCATCGAGTTTGTCTGTCTGTCAGTCAGTTACTCTCTCTGTCAGCAAGATACCGCAAAAGTTATAGACGGATTTAGATGAAATTTACAGGGTTGCTAAGTGTGTTAGGAAGAAAAGATGATTAACTTTCGGCGAAGATCCATTCATCCGTTTGTTTGTTTGTTTGTTTGTCTGTCTGCCTCATTTTTGCCAATGCCATAACTGAAAAAGTTATGGGCGTATTTTCATGAAATTTACATGAGTTGTTAGGTTTGTTACGAAGAGTAAATGACCAAAATTTTGTGATGATCTGTTTGTTCGTTCGTTGCAGTGTTTCATTTTGTGCTTGTTAACACAATATGCAACTCAAAAAGTTCTAAAAGAATCTTTATGAAATTTACATGAGTTGTTATAGTAATGTTAAAAAAAAATTATTAAATTTTGGTGATGATTGGTTGGTCCGTTTGACTTGTGTTAGTCATAATATTTGTTAGCAGCATAACTCAAAAAATTATGAACGGATCTTCAAGAAATTACAGTAATTGTTTATATTTACTATCGAAAGGCACAAATGATTAAATTTTCATATTGATACGAAGAAAATCGTTGCTTCAGAACCAATCTGAATTTTTGTTACGTTGCGCTCTCAAAGCGCTCTCTAGTTATTATTATCATATTTATTATATTAGATGTTGAAGCCTCCCTCGACACAACCACGATGATTCAAGAGAGGAAAAAGAAGGGACATATAGTATGTCAACAAAAATGTGGAACCCATGCACGAAGGTGGACCAGCGCGCATGGGAACAGCAAGTGGGGAATGAAGAGGAAGAACAGATGGCAGTAACATCAGTAGCAGTACGATCAGGAAGGAAGCAAAGTCGGCACGAAAAACAGACGTTCCAAAGGCCTAGCTAATAGCTAAGGTAAGCTACAGAGCGCAGGCACGTGTCAGAAGACAGAGCTCTGAGTAGGATTATTAATACCGTATATTGTAAGTGTTCCCACCGTATTAGATAAAAGACTATATAACAGCGACCCAATTTTATATAATATAGTTTAGAAGTTGATTCTAACTCAAATGAGTTCTATTGGAACAATCTTGGCCAGGTGCACCATGTCTGGCAGGAAATAAGGCGCGAGCATCTCCGACTCCACACGGCTCGGTCGAACGAAATCGCTCAGCCGTGCGGCGCAGAGAAGGGGATGAATAACGAAAAGAGAAGAAGACAGACGAAAGCGAACACTCGTGCGGTGGTCCCTTTCGTGGCCCCCCACACGGGAGCAGATCGGAGTCCTATGGGAAAGGTCGCTTACCACCATTCGGCGGCCCAACTCGCGGAACAGAAAGGGAAATATAGAGAACCTACCTAACTTTACAAAACTAACCTTCTCAGCAGGAACTGCGGCCAGATGCTACATCCCCTGCAGAGAAGGTACTCGGGACCCCTTGGGTGCGCGATGCCCAAATATATCGTGGAAGGGAGAGTACCCGCCAGAATATACCCCTGAGGGCGCTCTGAGTAGGACTTATCAAAGTATTCAAAGGAACGTGAAAAATGTCAAGCTGTTGTGCTAACTTAACAATTATATTTGTCTATTTGCAGAGAAAGTCTACAATCTCTCTACTTGTAGCAAAGAAACATACTTTTTCATGGAGGTTGGAAGACTTTAGATAATCGTTCTTTTGAAAAGATGTCACAGCAATAGATGAAAGCCTTTCATTTGGGACTCTGCTCCTAGTATAACTTAGATTGGAAGGCAGGCGGGCTAAAAGGCCCATTCCCGTAGAGCATCCGGGACTTAGGCTCCGGCTAGAGTGACTGCGTCAGAATCAAAGAGAAAACTGGGGAAGAGCAGAAAGAGGTGAAGAAAATTAGCTCAGGCAAAGAACTGATCGCATAAGCACAATCAGATACACGGGGCTCAGGAACGTTAAATAAGTTGGGACATGAAAGAAAGTGAATTACGGCGGCATAAAATTATTGGCCGTTAAGAGTTCCGGACTCCTGGAAAAGTAGTCTGCAACTGTGGAGGGTGTAGGTCCCAATGCTTATCAAAACGTTTTTTGTACGTGTCGACAGACCCCGCACCGGCAACTTGGGGGGGGGGGAAGGGTGGAGTCTATTCCAAATGTTTACTATGAAGTACGGAAAAAACTGTTGGCTGAGAGTAATTCTTCGATCGTTATGCTTGAATTTCTGGCCGTTGTTTCGCAGGCAAACATTACCGCCTGTCACAAAATCCCGTTGTCCGCACGTCGTTACAGCCATTCAAGTATTTGGGCGTTTCTATCAATTACCTCCTGAGTCGTCTTTGTCAGCGAGAAATGAATCCCACTTCCCGAAGGCGACAGTTGTACGCCTTGCGGCGCAGCTGAGGTAAGAACTTTGTTGCTCTGCGTAGATCTTTGCCCTTGTGGGGTGATCAGAATCGAACTACATATTCTAAATGCAGGCGCACTAGCGCTTTGTACAAAAAGGAATGTTTATGTCCATTGATTTGTACTTAAAATTCCTGGTATTCTGCTCGCCATTTTCACACTCTGGCCAACTTGCTGACCGTGTTGTGTTGTAGGACGTTTTTGATGGTTGTTTCAAAGTCACGTTGTTGGGTGACAGCTGCCACCCGCTCATTTGCAATTGGGCTGAGGGGTTTCCAGGCTCCGGCCCACCGTCCAGGACTGGACAGCTGTCGACATCAAAACACATTTGCGAGGATCGGACCGGTTCATGCAGCGGTTTTCATTCATTTCTGTCCGCTACACAAATCGACCTCCCCAGAAAAACAACTGTAGGAAGAATGTTTAGCATTAGTACAGAAATTTAAGAGCATCAGGAAACGTTCGTTCGAGGCTGTGTTTGAAATCCTGACTTAGAGCTAAAACCGATTTACCCTACGCAAAAAAGCATTCTAAACGTCCCTTCAATTTGTTTCAAAACACATAATGACGCATGAGTTCCGATAGCTCCTCAGTCAATATTCAAATGTATCATCAGCTCGGCAAGCAATTTGGGATGAAGTGTAAGTTCTTGAAAACAGAAAATCTTGACTTTCATTTGTTATTCACAATGTTCACACGTTACACAAAATATGCTGTTGCTATCCTCTTCAACTAACGTGCCTGCTACCAGATACCCGCGCAGCCGCTCCTTTCCGTTCATCTCTCCTTAAAAATTCCTAAGGGGAGAAATATATATATAGGTATATTTTTTTGGACGAACAGTAGGTTGTGAAGTAGAAATGTACATTCAATTCTTAACCTAGCGTGTAAGACTCATTGCTTATTGTTTAACACTAGTGTACTGGACATGTACAGTAACAGAACTATTGTATGAATACCTTCCTACGGGGAGAAATAAATGGGTTTTCTTTCTTTCTTTCAATCCTTTCGTTTGAGATTGTTAAGTTCTGTTGGTTTGGTACGTTTCATAATTTGTTCCTTTTCATCAAAGGCTAGCTAGCATTGAAGATGATCTTCTGACACACACTTTCCTTCCGTAATAAAGGATAAATTGAAAATAAATGAGAAATGGAACATCACTAGTCAAAAACAGTCAATAAAACTTGGAAGCGAGACGCCCGTGACTCACACCAACAACTACACTAAATGCACGGAGGTTTAATTGTCTATTAAACTTCCTTGTGCGAAGGTCCACACAGTCACACACTTCTGCCTTACCGGCCACCGCCCCTTGGTTCTCAACGCCGGCCGCTGCGACGGCGCGTGCATCGTAGAGTTGGATCCGCACGTAGGTTTCTAGCAGCGATGAAGAGGCGAAACACATGCTGTACAAAAATGCAATAATATGCGTGATAGATGAACTAAATAACCGTCATAATTATGTTGGCCTGGAAATATAGCAACCAACTTCTTTCCCGCAAGGCAGGCACTGCCTTCCTTGATGGCGCGTGCCTGCTGCAGAGTCTCACTTGAGGGGGGGGGGTGAGGCTGATCTTCAAACGTGGGTGAACCAAAAATGGCCCTAAGACCGACGGCGCAACCTATGCCTCTTAACTAAGGGGAGAGTCAGTTCAAATCTAATCGATAAATAAGTTCGGGAATTAAATTTAGGAGTCTTATCAGGAACGAACGATTTCACCATATCATCAGAATCACTCCTCCGCTATCAACACCAGCCTGAGTTAAATTGCATGAGTATCACTTCACAAAAAAAAAAAAATTGACCCGATATCTTTGACAGTCTACATGGACATTTCTCGTTAAAATGCTACATTAACCACTAAACAGTATCACTCCACAGGAATATCAGCAGCTTAGCAGTATCACCCACACGGAAAATATCACTGGACGACACAGATCTGAGAATTCAGACATTAACGTATGGGACATCCAACGCTCCTGGTGGGCAACCGACCAACATTGCTTTCAAGAAATAACCTGGAATGCCAGCGGTGTTGCACTCACAACAATCATTAATACATAGGCTCTGTGGAATTGCGATTAAAGTCTTTCGTACATCGTGATAATAACAAACATTGCTCATCTCGAGCAAGTCCGAGCTCCTGCCAAGGCAAGTCCGAACTCCTGCCAAGGCAAGTCCGAACTCCTGGCAAGGCAAGTCCGAACTCCTGCCAAGGCAAGTCCGAGATTCTGCCAAGGCAAGTCCGAGCTCCTGCCAAGGCAAGTCCGAGCTCCTGCCAAGGCAAGTCCGAGCTCCTGCCAAGGCAAGTCCGAGCTCCTGCCAAGGCAAGTCCGAACAAGTCCGAGCTCCTTCAAAGGCAAGTCCGAGCTCCTTCAAAGGCAAGTCCGAGCTCCTTCAAAGGCAAGTCCGAGCTCCTTCAAAGGCAAGTCCGAGCTCCTTCAAAGGCAAGTCCGAGCTCCTTCAAAGGCAAGTCCGAGATCCTGCCAAGGGAAGTCCGAGCTCCTTCAAAGGCAAGTCCGAGATCCTGCCAAGGCAAGTCCCACATCTAGCACTTTTACATTTTACCCGGCATCGTTAGTAAAGTTTCCTTCATCTTATGGCATTTCCAGACTCATGAGAGGCTATTAAGGGTATCGGCCTGGGCCCCACAGCCAAAGGAAGCCACTTTTTAGTAGGAAAAACAAAAGAAAAACGGCATGAATCCCACTTCAGACAGAAATGCGAGTTTACATAGTTTAAAAGTTTATATATTACAAGAGCTGCATGTTAATAATCGTGGCAGAAGTGAATTTTCTTGTACTCTTACACTGACATTAGCATTTTCCGTGCATGTGGTTGAGCAGCATACGCGTCTCTCCAGACTGTGGATAGTCATGACGAATTCGATTTTGTGAACACCTTAGATGGGGACATTAACTATTTTGGTGAAATTTTACTTCACGCGCAGTGTAGTAACGCAACTAGAAGTACTTTAGCCACAATTAACACATATATTTTTGGTCTTACTTCTGGATCATCTTTGAAAGCCCAGTTTAGCAAATTGTAACGTGGATGCCTATGAAGAAAGAGCTCTCAATATAGTACGTGGCTTAGCTCAATTTAAGTACAGTTAGAATAATTAAGATCAGTTCAGAATAGGTTAAGCGAGGTTAGGATCGGTTCGTTTCAGCTCGAATATGTACTAAATCTAACTCATAGGTAGATACATTATAATTCTACTGCAACACTACCCAAACACCCAGGAACCCACCTAGACACGAAGCTTCACGGGTCACTCCGGCAACTGGCCCCCCACGCGCGTCAGTGACGGTTGTCCGGTTCTACAGAAAGATCGTGCAACCAGTTGGTGCTGAATTTAATGTTATACTCGTGCCCATTCAAGATGCTTGCCTTGAGCTTGTAATTTTTCCCTTTTCCCTTTACGTTATCTGTTACATAGTCGTTACCATGTACTGGACACGCGGTAGCCTTTGCAATGGCGGTCATTACCAGGTTACATCTGGGTTTAAGTGTTAGACCCATGGAGCGTGTGTTGTGACTTGATTGAATATAAGCTTTACCTGAAAGTCCAAAGTTTCTATTTGATGAACCATTAAAAGGACCAACACAGATATGAAAATTTGATACTAAATATAAAGTCGACTAATTCAAAAACTCAACGTTTCGGGAGTAAGTATCCCATCTTCAGGAAGTTAAAAATTTCAATCTACACCTATGAAGCAGAAAATTCTTTATTACTAAAGTTTAGGGAGAGGAGTAGATGCTGTCGTGAGGGAATCTAAAAGGCAAATGAACCGGGGTAGCTTGAGGGGCCGGATGTAAGCTCCTGTAAAGTCAGCTGGAGTGAGATTAATTAGGTATGCACTGTGTGAAGCGGTAAAGCTGAGGTCATTATGTTGACGCTGGGTTTGGTTCTGTGGATGTGGAGGGACTCCAATGTTGTGAGCTCCATGGGATTGGAAGAGAGTATGGGTATGGAGAAATCATTCCTGCCGATGTTATGGTTGTTTTGCTCAGCATATAGGGCTATAGGCGGAGGGCAGAATGTGAGGGTTTCGTAAGTGGTAAACCAGTACGACTGGATACACCTAAATGTTGGTCAACACGGGTTTTAAAGTATTGCCCAGAGCTACCGATGTATGAGGCACTGCACGTTTGGCACTGGTAACGGTAGATAACACTGGACAAAAGTGGTGTGGGGGTTTGTCTTTAAATTTGAAGTAGGACCCTATGGTAAATGTGTTTTTGTACGAAAATTTCAAGTAGATATATGGGTAGGCTTCAGAGAGGAACGTTTTCAAAGTGTTTGCTGTTCTAACAGATGCCCTGTTGTAGTACAGAAGCGAGTGAAAGAAGTCCAATATACGAACCGAGGGTTTGCTAATGCAGGGATCGAACTGTTTATCTTGGAACAATTTGCAGTAGTGGTCCAGAAATGGCATGGATACCCTTTATTTTTGAAGAATGTTCGGAAAAAGCTTTAACTTAGCTGAAACTATGAAAACTGCGAGTTGGAGAAATGTCCATTCGTTTACGAAGTTTTAATACTTCAATTATTACCAACTCTTCCAGTGACGCCCTGCTCAACGAAGATTCAGTTGTACGTCCTCGCTCACTTGACAATTTCAGGCGGTTCCTGAGTGCTTAAGCAGAGCTGCACTCGCATTGCCAAGTTCAACGAGACTCACTGGAGCTGCGGTCTGACGGTAACTCTGCTGCAACGCTGCGGCATCCAGGGACCCCTCGCTCGCCCTGGCATGACGTACGAGGGAAGGTAGAGGTTAAACAAACTTTGATTGCGCCCTTCACTGGGAAATCCAAACGCACTGGTTCGTGCGGCTGACAAAAGGCAACTAGCCCGAGAAGAGTAACTGGAGCTCCAGCCGAAGATGGGTCGCTATGAACTATGGCGCCGAAATAGAAAAGCCAACGACCCACTCCCTCCCCACCCTAAGGCAGCTACCTCCACCATAGCTATGCACAAAGGCAGATTTGCTGATTCAGCGCGCCGAGGCCGTGACAAAGGCCACACCTGGCATGGAGATCGATTTCGGGACGTTCAGCACAACGTGGCAGTGCACATCGTCCGCCGCTATCGAGTTACGAATTAATCTCGTTTGAACTTCGCTCCTTTCCCGAGTGGCATCTTCAGGGAGGACAAATTTCCACAAATACTGCCGGACTGACACAAGGAACTCCGCATCTCAAGTAGCCCCTGGGTGCTGGTAGCCCCTGGGTGCCGGGAGCCCCTGGGTGCCGGTAGCCCCTGGGTGCCGGTAGCCCCTGGGTGCCGGTAGCTCCTGGGTGCCGGTAGCCCCTGGGTGCCGGTAGCTCCTGGGTGCCGGTAGCCCCTGGGTGCCGGTAGCCCCTGGGTGCCGGTAGCCCCTGGGTGCCGGTAGCCCCTGGGTGCCGGTAGCCCCTGGGTGCCGGTAGCTCCTGGGTGCCGCAGAGTTGCACAAAAATTATCCTCAAACTTCAACTCCAGTGAGTCTCGCTTAACTTGGTAATTATCCCTGAATATGAGGTACGATATAACACATACCTAACCGGCACAGAGAAAAGTGCACTTCGTGAGTATTTATAAAAAGTGGCCTATAACAAAAGCGAAAATAAGGATAGCGTTGCCCTTCATGATTAATGTGGTCTCCAAAGCACTTGTTTTTCTGAACTAAAGCCCGAGCTCCTTGACGGTATCATCTCTCAACTTAAACTTCTGCACCTTGCCCGTCACCGTCACTGGGAAGGTTTCCTTGAAGAGGACGTGGGTGGGGACCTTGAATGCAGCCACTTTCTCCTTACACCAAGTCTGGAACTGCTGCTGGCTGAGGTCCTGGCCATCCTCCAAGCGTATCCACGCGGCCACCGCCTCCCCCAGACGCTGGTCCGGGACGCCGAACACCTGGACATCCTTCACAGCGGGGTGGGTCACGAAGACGTTCTCAAGCTCCACAGGATAGATGTTCTCACCGCCTCGGATGATGAGGTCCTTCTTGCGGCCGCTAATGCGGCAGTAGCCACTAGGATCCATAACGCCCAGGTCGCTGCGAGGAGAATCGAACATGTCGAGCTTAAGATCACAGACTCCAGCTCCCTACAGACGATGTTTTTTTTTTTTTTTGTCCTGTGTTTTCGCTTCACAGCGTTCGAATGCGTTGCAGAGTCTCCATAAACAAAAAAAGTTGACTGCCTTCTGATTCATTATTTACTAAAGAACTTGAAAATACAGTACTCCAATGCGGCCAGGAGCCTCTATTCAGTGCAATTTGTTGTTTTGGAGATGATCCTCGACTTCTCGCTCTCTAAAAGCCCATTGTCACAGCCCTAGTTATAACATTAGTGCTCAACCTGTAAGAGTTCTAGAAAAAGCAAACTTTAAGGATGGGAGCGTTGAATCGACTTAATCTAATCTTCTGGCAGGCGTGCAGTTGTAAGTGCACGGGCACATCGGAGCATTCGAACGCGATGAAGTGAAGACACAGGATAAAAAACTATAGTTAATATCGGGCTTAAAAAAATGAAAGACACATACGGGCAGCTCTTCGTTATTTTGCAAGGAAGCTTGTATTTTTAAATGATGATGTCACAGTTATAAGTTTGTTTACGTCATAAGTCGGTATACAGGATACAAGTTTCATCTACAAAGCTAGCGCCGCTCAAAATTTCGTCGATACCTATTGGCTAGGAAACGCTTTGGCGGCCCAGAGCGGGTAGTGTTGGGCATCGCGACTCTGAAGCATTTCTTGAAGTGAATGCGCGTCGTCTAAGGAAATGGAATGGCATCTCGAGAAGAAAAGGTTACGCTGCTGTGACTGAAAAAATTGGCCGACTCTGCTGAACTTTATTGTATAGCTACCTACTGCATCAAACAAAGTAGAAAAATGAAAAACTATTGGCTACATTATGGGCTCTATCCACGGGTCCCGTAAATGTAAAAAAAAAAATAGATATAAAGACATTGGATTGGCCGACAAAAATTGAAAAGTGTAAGACTTGGAAGGAATAAATCATATGTAAAATGTAAGAAACAGCGATTAGAAAAGACGTGGAATTATACAGCAGATTGAGATGAACAATGCAAGAAGTACCATTTTTGCCTCTATGTTTCTACATCAAAACACAGGCGTGAGCTCTTTGCCGGCAGAATTAATCCGAGACTCACAGGCGACGTCAGAATACCAAAATCTTGCAATAACATTTTATAATATAAAATTTAATCACGACGCATACAAAATATGCATCACAGCTAAAGCCAATTTTTGAGCCTTTCGGTTCAGTATTTTGCTTGTAAAATTTAATAAAAAGTAGTAGTAAGGGTTTACTGTCCCTTAACTCATGCTCGCTTGTGTAGTATGTTGATTGAAATGTGGAAAGCGTGCACGAAGGTGTTCCCAAACTGGACCAGCGCTCCTGGGTAGAGTGAAGCAGGAAAGGAGAGGAACAATAAATGACAGTAACATCAAAAGAAGTATGAAATCAGAAGGAAATAAAGTGGGCACGAAAAACCGACGTCCCGAAGGCCTAGCTCAAGTTGGAGCCCCCGGTGAATAGGAAGGCCGCTTTGATCGGTGACCCGCGAGCCACAGAGCAGAAGAGAAAGCCTAGAGAACTTACCTAACATTGCAAGCTAACCTTCTCAGCAGGAGCAGCAGTCAGGTGCAAAAGGCCCTGCAGAAAAGTACCTCAGGATCCCAAGAGGGTGTCAGGCTCAAGCTATTTAGACAGGGACGGTGCCCGACAGGAAAGTATCCTCAGTAGAATAAGAAAGCAAAAGAAGTGAAGTGATTGCGAAAGAAAGGCGTCTCGAAAGCCTGGCCAAGGGAACCTACAAGATCCCCTTGAGGTGCTGCAAGGAGCTTGTATAGAGAAGGAGGGAGCCAGTAGCCTAGCCCGTTGAAGCTCAAGAGTCTCTTATGGCTGTCAGCCAGTTGTCGTATGCACCAATCACATATCAGTAAAGAGTCTCTTATGGCTGCAGCCAGTCGAGTAAGCACCAATCGCATATCAGTAACTCGATTCGTCAACTGCTCCCCCGTCTTTTCCACCAATCAGCGTCTCACAGCTATAAGAGATCTTGTTGACTCGCTGGTAAGTCTGTAACTGGGCCACAAGGCTCCCTCCTTCTCTATTGAAGCTTCTTGGGGTGCTGCAACCTATAACAGAGGATGGGCGAACCTGAACTACCTAAACCCTATGGCCCATCCTATGCTCCCTTGGGCATTACAACATAGCTAATTAATTAGATACTCACCCAGTGTAGAACCAACGGTCTACGGATACCACCTCCTTGGTCTTCTCCTCATCCCCCCAGTAGCCCAGGAAGACGCTGTACCCCCTGATGCAGAGCTCGCCCTCCTCTCCGGTTTTTACGAGGCGTCCGGCTGGGTCGATGATTTTCACCTGTCAAAAAAAAATAAAGAAAGTTATTTGCTAACAAATTAAAGTCTTCCAAACGCGGCGCACTAAATAGCTTTCAAAGAGAAGAAAAGAAACAGGCAAAAAGCAAAGAGATAAGTGGATCATGCGCACAAAGATGTTCCCACAGAACACCAACGCCAACGGAAACGGCCAGGAAGGAAAAAAAAAGGACTAAAAACAGATGAAAATATTGCCAGTAGGAGTATTAGCTGTATAAGGAAGCAAAGTGGATACGAAGAACAAATGTCCCGACCGTGATACTGAGGCTAAGATAACCATGGGATCCTAAGGCTCAGATAACCAGGGGATCCTAAGGCTAAGATAACCAGGGGATCCTAAGGCTAAGATAACCAGGGGATCCTAAGGTTAAGATAACCAGGGGATCCTAAGGTTAAGATAACCTGGGAATCCACGGGGATGCTGCTTCGCGTAACATAGGATGAACGAACCTACGCGTAAAGAACCTATGCTCCACGGGGCAGAGGCAGTTCATGAAAGAATTATAACTGTCCTGGTATAGACCTTAGGGGACCCTCACTCATTCCTAACCACCAGCCACCGCTGCAAGGTAGTAGGTACTATTCGCAAGTTCAAGCAGGGGCGTGTTGCAATCAGGCCTTCGGTGTCACCCAATGCTACACCGGCCTCCAATGCGACATCGGGTATAACCCTACTGAATTTTACGGCTATAAGCGGGGTAACACTGCCTTTGTTCACAAACATTGACTATGATACTCGATAATTAGTATTACAAAAAGTATGACTGCCATAATATATTGATTGAATTCTAGCATGTGAAGCACTTTAGTGTAGCTTTTTCAACTTACTAACCTAAAATACAGCCAAAAATAAGGCTCCGCCAGAATTCGCCTTGAGCTAACTGAAACGTTTGTTAGTTGAGGCGAAAGTGCATTGTTTAGAGCCTACTGGAAGTTCAACTTCCACTAGCCTCTTGCCCCCGTGGGCGGGTGGCTCTCACCCACTTTAGCCTGTCTGGGGTCAACCATCCGGTGTCCAGGTCTTAGAGACCTT
>LQNS02278186.1:8009942-8028736 GCA_001587735.2 Parhyale hawaiensis
GAGGATCCGCCGAAGGAGCGGAAATTGACTCGGTGGGCTTCATTTAAGAAATCAACCCCCCTCACAAGGGCACAAGGGCCTCTGTAGTTATTGGGGGAGATCCTTCGCCACGGTGTATGCTACCGAATGTTTCTATGAACCGGTCAGCAAACAGCGAGGCTAGGCTACATGAGTGACCGTTGACCCAATGAGTCAAAAGGTAAAATAGGGAGGTGGTTCCTTCCTGCCCTGATTCCCGCTGTTGGGCGGGAAACAGGCTAAAGGGGGAAGCAGCGCTCCGCAGTCAACATGTGACTTCCCTCTCCAGTAGGCTCTAAACATATGTGTATATTCAAGCTTGCCGAAAATTCCGCAACACTCTTTTGGGGCGCTAAGATCGCTCGTCGCATTCACTGCTACACGTGTAACACTGTGAGGGTAACACCGGCGTCTGATTGCAACAAGCCCGAGGTCTATCCACTATGCTATATAAAGGAACTCAACTAAACCTCTCCCCCCCCCAAAAAAAAATCGCATCCTTGACTTGCTTCAGACTTAATTTTTAGGAAACATGTCCTTGCTTCACCTAACCTGACCTAATACTCAGAACCTGGCTAACCTGGGGCTTCGAAAGGTTCCCCTATTCGATGTAGTTTTGGAGAAAATTTTGTGAGTTACGGAATATCTTCCGAAGGTGTTTTTTCTGCCCCAATATTAGCTGCTAACCTCAAGATGTTCCGCAGGGTACCCCACAGTATCAGTCCTGGTCCGCAGGGGGTCGCTGGGGCGGCACTGGATGCTGACGGGGCTCGTCTCCGTCATGCCGTACATCACCTGCAGGAGGGGGGGGGGGGAGAGCGTCATAACTAGGGCTGTGATTTTTAATTTTTTTTTTTTTTTTTTTTCAATTTTTTTTTTAATTTTTCAATATATATATAATATATACTTTTTTCTTTTCGAATTTTTTTTTTTTAATCTTTTTTTGTAGGAGCTAATGTTATTACTGGGGCCGTGACAATATTTCTTTTAGAGACAAAGAAGTCGATTGTCACTTCCAAGACGACAACAAACCAACAAACGTAAAGCTATGACGGTAACACAATCTAACTGCACAAGCAGTTCACTGTAGGAGCCTCTATCCAGTGCAATTTGTTGTTTTGGAGGTGATCCTCGACTTCTCGCTCTCTAAAAGCCCATTGTCACAGCCCTAGTTATAACATTAGTGCTCAACCTGTAGGAGATCTAGAAAACCAAAACACAGATATTAGTATCAGTGCTCCCAATTTGACGGTAGGTACTCTGAATCAAACAGCAATTGAACAACGTGACTTGATGTGAAGCAGGAAAACTTAAAAAGAAACTTGGCAAAAATAACACATCAGTGAAGTCTATAGACTCAAGTACAACGATTTGAGCTTCAACTTACTGGTGGTCAACGTCAACGTAGACAACTGTTCCAATTGGAAAATCTACAAAGTTCGCACAACATTTTTGATCAGAAAAAAACTTCGCATCGTTGAAGGCTACAGATTTTATAAAACGATTCAGTATATCACCAAATAACTGGCAATAACATCTTTGCTACGAGAAATTCAGAATTCTCGGAACTCTTTATAGGAAATATTAATCGCTTAAATCAACGGACTTTAGGAACAACATTCAACAAGAGTGCTTACAAAAAAATCCTTCATGCCCAGCTCGTTGATGACGGCGTGCACCAACTCTGGGGGGCACGGCGCACCCGCCATGATCCCAGTAGATAGGGCGGGAGGCACGCCCCCCTTAGTGGCTTCCGAGCCACGGGCAGCGGCTAGGATGTCGACGAACATGGTGGGGGTCCCGTAGCATGAGGTGACTCTGCAGTTGATCGAACAACTCAGCATCTTTTGCATTCGTAGCATAATGGACACCCAATATGGTAACTTACAATGGCCATGAGACTTGAGCCACGATTGACGTACAAAGAGGGCTACCTGTGTGTCAATCAGGTGAATGTGCCTCAAGATATCTAAATAGAAGGCTACCTATGTCAATCATCAGGCGAATAAAACCACGAGAGATCTACCGAAAGAGCTGCCTAGTGTGGGAAAGAGCACCACGGGGGGGGGGTAATATATAGTAAACCAGCCATTCCAACCACTTCCGGTCTAGAGGCGAGACGCAGCCCTTTCAGTCTGGGATGGTCAATACACTTTCGGCGCATAGCACAGTTCAGGAAAGGGGAGAACATTCAAACAGGGGGGTTGGCAGGGCCATCCCCCAGGGCGACGTAACCTCTCTCCTCCGCTCTTCAATTATGGCTGAGTCACTGAGATTCTGTCCTTGGGCGGGCCTTAGGCCAAGCTTGGGCTCTCGCTGTGGTACTTGTGACTGAGTAATTGGCTTCTTTACTCCTTATTACGTCACTGAAACTGCACAAACTTCATGACGTCAGTAGCACCTATAAATGTACTCTTTTTGTTGTAGTGAGGCGCACAGGGGCAACGAGGGCCAGAAAACCAGAAGTGGGAGGTACTTGGTAAGCCGGAAATGGGTGGAGCGAAGGTCTAGACCGAAACTGGTCCGATTGGTGATATTACTATATACTGTGGATAGTCCACTCACTGATTCCTGAATAAATTTTTCGCGCAATAAAGCTATGGGAAATTATTATAACAGCACATGGTTTTAAGGCAACGTTCTCACAAAACGGCGATCAAAGAGAGGGTAAAACCTACACACGAGGGTATTTCCACACAGTATTCACGAGCATGGAAGCGGCACTTTGGAAATGAAGAGTAAGAACAAAATGAAGCATCATCAGTAGGAAAAGACCGCATAGTGGGCACAATTGACAGATGTCCCGAAGGCCTAGCTAAAACTACTCCTGACTTGGTTCGCTCGGGGGCGATTGCCAAGAACATAGGATGGGCCAAGTTAACTACCTTATGGCCCTTCTTTTGCCCCTAAAGGGGGGGGGAACTATGTTCAACTATAGCTGTACTCTGAGAGCGTAAACCTCCGCCCACTAACGTAACGGTTAAGGAGAGAATAGCCGACAGATAGCCAGACAGACGAAGGGACTGACAGATTATCACCATTTGGTCCCCGTGACATCAATAGAATTTCTTATTCGTATTATGATCCTCCGTCTATAGTTTGTAAGTTATTTCGCTAACTCTGTCTCCCGTGAATTTTAATTTGCTCGTCTCGTAGGAGCTCTATCCGAAATGTCCATGGACGGACAAAATCCTACAATATACCCCGTTAAAAGTTTAATCTCCTTGGAAACTACGGCAAAAGATAACTGAAGTTAACTGAGTGATTAATTGATTGAGTGATCATGTATTTCTCCACAGGCGGAAGGTGTTATTGGATTATACTACAGCTTACATTAAAAACTTCGTGTAGCTACATTCATTTCTTTTCTTAGCAATACTACAGCTATAAATTCACAACCTTATCTACATGGCTCAATGCCATCACATACCAAACGAGTTAACTGAACTGGCTCCGCAATAGTGCTACCTAATTAGTATGTATCTATTTAAATTAAACAATCACAGCCAAAAAGCTTGCAAATGAAGCTGACGGAACTTGATAAAATTTCGATAAAATCTTTTCCAGTCAACATAGTGACGCGAAAAAGGAAAAAAAAGCAATGAATGCGTCTATAGGAAAGAAGCACGCAATGGCGAATTCTAAAATCAATTTTAGCCAATTTTATGTGACAATTGTATCCAAAGATTTAATTATCGTCGTCCACTGTTGAAATCTAGCTATGAATTTGTGTTCCATGGTATTAAAAGATTTCAGACGTCCCCGAGAAAAGGTTACTTTTAGTTTAGTTACTATTAGTTTGAGTTCGCTCTGTTGAGTTACGAAGCAATCCAGTTCAAGTCCCGGTGTCTTTCTGGGAATGGGCATCTGGGTCCGGCTACTGCCGCCTATCTAATCTGATTTGCCCTCAGCCTCACTTGCCCCTCGTCAAGCATCGAGTGGTCGACGGCACGGTAGAACTATAATCAGAAAAGTTGAAGTTGCAACTGCAGGAGGGTACAGGCTGAACCATACGTACCTCTCATCCATGAGAGCCTGGTACGTGGCACGGCCACTGAAGGCGGTGGACGGTAAGATACAAGTACCACCGAATACTGCTCCCACGATGGTACCAGCCACGCACCCGAAGCAGTGGTACAGTGGTACAGGCAGACAGATACGCTGTGGCTGAAGGTAAAAGATGCCAATATCGTTACCATCGATTACACAGGGCCACAGTTTATTACGAGGGCGCAAGTTTATTAAGAAACGCTTGTCAGTCACCACAGGACGCTGATGTTACACCTGCAACCTGAATTTTGCCAGTGCGTCAGGTTTAGTAGGTATCCTCACTTACCCTTCTCGTGGGTGAAGTGACAGCGGCTCAGCCTCGCACCAAAGGAGGCCCAGGTTCGATTCTCGGACACTACGCTACGGATTTACACTGAGCACTCCGGCACCGAGAGGCGAGGGATTCCAAACTGACTCTCAACACTGCTTCTGCTCTTCACAAAACCAGCTCTACAGAATTCTAAAATTAAAGCGCGAGAAATCTTTGTGATCATTGTATGCGAGATACTGCAAGACTGCTATTATTGCTCGTGGGAACAGCATTATATGACTCACTTGAAAATGTTACCAGGGGACGATCTGCAACAAAAAAAAAAAAAACAGCGCAAATGAGAGACAAGAAACAGGGCGTGATTGCTTCAAAAATGGGACGTGATAGACAACACGGCTTTCAGATTGGGAATCACGAAGTGAAATTGATGAAAATACACCTTATCGTGATTATACGTCGGATGAGGCCAAGGTGGCGTTATACACTCCACCCATCTTGTGCACAGGTGATGCTGCAGTCCGTGACCAACGGGGTGGCTAACAGCGAATTATCCCCACAGTTCACGTAGCCGCTTACAGCAAGTTTACCTGGAACTTTCAGTAAGTACGCGTCCAGCAAGTTTTTGAATTTTGCAGTCTCTGTACCAATGATATTTCGGATGTGACGAGGCATTTTGTTGAATAATGTTGCTCCCCCCCCCCCCTTGGAACCGCGAAACTATTAGAATACTTTGTGGCCATTGCGTCAACACCAGTTTTGATCGGAATTCACACGTCACAAGTGCAACCAATACGGTCTGAGTGTCTGGCCTGGATTCGCCCATTGACTTTGACAGTAATTCATTCTACAATTTTCTAAACATATGATCGTAAAGCGCTCGAATCTCCTATGAATTGAGTACATTTGAAGTTGAGCAAGTCTTTCGTGATAGTATAAATCTTGCATGTCCGGATTTTGGTTGTAAACGATCGCTGGATAGCCTCGGCAGTATTAGCTGTTTCCATAAGGATACTGTGCAGTGAACACACTGCACTTCAGTCACACCCTCCCCTATTTGGTCCCTTCGGGACTTTGGGCTGCCTGAAGCGCGGCCCACTTAGTTGGTAACGAGGTCCTAGGCCAGCAGCACTGCCTGAAGGATTGAAACATCGAAACACCTCAACGTAATCCTTCGTGCAGTGTACGAGGGCGGTACTCAAGCTCCACCATTTTGGCGGAAACCCAACTACTAGTTTAAGCCTCCCTACCCACATAGTAGCTACACTGTGATCCAAAGAGAGGAAGAAGAGACATAAAGAATGTCAAGAGAAACGTGGAACCCAAGCACGAGTCGACGCGCATGGGAACAGCAAGTCGGGAAAGAAGAGGAAGAACAGAACAAAGCATCATCAGTAAGACTATGAACATCGTAGAAACAAAAATTGTCGGAAGATAGTACGCTAGTGAATAAACGTTGCTGCGCTATAGCTAAGTTATGTTTTAGTTTAGTTTGATAGTCATGCGTTAAGAAGTATGCAGGTGTAGGCTGAGTGTATCTATTTATTCTCATTGTACGTGGCCACCAATATTTGTGACTGGTCCTAATTGCTAGCTTGTATTTTGGCTACTTTGTTTGTACTTGTAAGCTTGTAAGCATATTTTGTGAACCCATTGTGTTCTTAATAAAAGTTAATTATTATTATTATAATCCATATAATGTATTATCGTCTAAACATAAGACAGTGACGGAAAAAGGTTACTAGCGCCAGAAGCGACGCACCTTGAGGTGGTAGTTGGCCCTAAGGCCGACGCTGAAGGCGTTGTTGACGAGGTTGTGATGAGACAGAACCGCTGCCTTTGGGGACCCCGTCGTGCCCTGAAAGGAAAGGTGGGTAAGTTTAAATAGAAGTTTCATAAGACTCCCCGCAAACTCTGGTTAGTGAAGCTTTTGAGTTTCTAACCTTTCTGTGGAGGCGTCTTGAAGAGGTTTTTTCAATTAGTATATATGGCTGGTCTAAGCCCCCCCTTACCTACAGCATGCACTGTGATCCGAAAAGTGAAGGGACATGAGTACGCCAAAAGATTATTACTACTATATTCAAAAGTTTTACTCTCCGTTTCCACAACAAAGGCGATGTCACAGAAGAAAGAGGAAAGGTCATATAGTATGACGATAGGCACGAGGAGCATATGAATGAAGGTGTTTCCACACATGATTAAGGCGCATGAGAACAGTAAGTTGGGGAAGAAGGACAGATGGAAGATAGCTCAGTTGGAATATGATATGGGACAGAAGCAGAGTGGGCACGAAAGACAGTCGTCCTGGAGCCCTAGCTAATGGCTAAAGTCGCCTACAGTGTCCCCTGGGTGCCCTGCTTCCCATAACATAGGATGAGCGAACCTAACTTAACCTTATGGCCCTATAGGGGTTTGGTTGCATGAGCAGCGTTTGCTTAGCCGGCGAGCGTAAGGTTAGATGCGGAGCGTTAAGTTATAGTTTAGTGCCGTTTGATAGCCATGCGTTAGGTTAGAGAGCGAGCATAAGGTTTGATACAGTAAGTTAGATAACGAGCGTTAAGTCTGATTAAGAGCTTTAGGGTAGATGAGCTGCGTTAGGTTAGATGAGGTGCAGCACCGGTGCCTTAGGTCATGAAAAACTTTAGGTTAGAGGATGCATGGTAGGATAGATGGGTAGTACTAAGTTAGAGGAGGTTCGTTAGGTTAGATGAGAAGCATAGCTAATGGTGCCCGCACACCAAAAGACTTATAGCGAGAGAACAAAGAGACTGAATTGATACGTACCGAAGTACACACAATGACACCGAGCGAGCGAGGGAGAGATTGAAGATAGTTTCAAGCTAGAATTGGTTTTGATGACAGTTTCTCTAAAGCAAGTTCTACGAGACCGTCGAGCAGTGTGTATGAGAGATGTCGACGTGAGAAGCTCATTCCTCCAACATGGACGGTGAATGCATTACATTCGAAATTTACGCTGCACTGCACCTGCCTTTGAATTTCAAAGGATCCTACGCACCGTGACAAATTACATGTTTCAAAGCAATGGAATGAAATAGACATGAAACTCAACAATAACTGCCGTACCGGAGCCATCTTTTGGTGTTCGAGAACCCTTAGGTTTATAAGGCGTGTTGGGTTAGATGAGACGTGCAAGATCAAATGGGAATAGTTAGGTTGAACGTCATACTTCCAGATAGATATAAAGCATTGGAATTCACTACTGGCGTTTGCTTAGGCGATATGTGTTGGGGTAGTCCGACTTTGTTGGACCGGACAGAGTCCGGCATGATTAGGCGACAACGATAAACTCAGCTTATGCGGGGTACGCCAAGTAAGATCTGCATTAGGTGAATCTAAAGTAAACTGCTATAGCATAGCTTAAGCTCGGTACATCATAAAAAGTAAAGACATTAATCGACCACGGAGCATCAACGGGTACGGCTAGTAGGTATTCAATGTTCCCAATTTGTGTTTTAGGAAAAATATGAAAGTAAAATATTTGGGTGAAAAGTTACGCCACCCACCGAGGTGAACTGGATACTGCAAGGCCGATCGAAAGGCAGTTCGGTCCCCAGTCGGGCGACGGTGTCCCTGTGCTGGGCTTGGGCCAGGTCCGGCAAGTCAGAGAACCGCACAGTCCCGGGCTTGGGGTCCCCGCCCCCAATGAAGATGACGGTCCGCAGGTCGGGGACAGAGGGGCTCCTCAGCTCCGCTGGGGAGCAGGAGGGGAGCTCGTGGCAGATGCCGCGCAGCAGCTGGTAGAAGCTAAGGCATAATTGCGCCAAATCAGCGTTTTAAAATGTTAAGATTGAGGAGAAAATTGAGTAAAATTGGTATTGTGAAATATTGGAAGTTTAGGGGGTAAAGTTGCATTAAAATTAGTATCATGAGTTATCAGGTGAAAGAAAGGAAGTACGAAAAAAAACACTCGGGCGGAGGTTCCTACTCATGGCCCCTGATAGGAGTCGGTCCCATGAGTCAAGCACCTTATCAACATTCGGCGGCCCACCTCGTGGAACAGAAGGGAAAGGATGGGGAATCTACCAGGGTGGCATATAACTCAGACTCTGGAAATCTTTCCTCAAGAGATAGCCTGCTCTGTTGAAAGAAGAACTCAAAGTGTGTGAAGAAAATAATTCGCTGCCGAGAAATCATCGTAGTCTTTACGTGCCTGCTGACCGCCCAAGAATATCTTACCAGTTGCCTCGATAATTACCAAAATAAGAAAATAAGAGTATCAGCTGAAGCTTGAATGAAGGAGCTCTATTTACTAAGCAGTTCGGTACGCTGCGTTTTTTATTTAGGAGAAAGGTTGGAGGAGAAGTCCAGATATCAGTTGGTATGAGTTGGTTTGCCATCTTTTCTTCTTTCAAACGTTGTTTGAAATTCGGCTGTACCCTGGAGACGAGTGTCGCTGAGACGCTCAAGAGCTTGGTCAATAAACCTTTGTTCAGTAGACGTCAATCAACTATTCCCCTAAATTATGGAACCTGAACGTCCTATATGCCAGTCTATACGATGATGTAATTACTACATATTGCAGGAATTGGTATAAACTGGTACACTGAGGTGCAGATTCTGCCAGATACGATACCGTTTTTGCTAACAACAAACTTTTAAAACCCGCTAGGAGTTTCTTTACAACCTAATATGCAGAAGTCCAGCGTTATAAGACTATAGACAGAATGCATAGATTTCAGAAGCTGCAAAAGCTTGTAACAATGCGAGAAAAAGAAGATGAAATACTGTACAACATAAGGTTGTGTCTACGATACATGATGCAATGGACAATAAACGGAAGGAAGGGTAACTACTCACTTAACGTCCTTAAAGTTTGGAGCAGCCACAAGGGCCGCCACCTGGACTTTGTTGAGGCAGTACTGCAGCTCGCTGGCTATGTAGCTGGGGTTGATGTTTACCTGCAATATAAGAGCTGTGAGTATCTGGCTATCATTGCAAATCCTCCGTATTCACCACATTTGAAACTGAGGAGCAAAGAAGTTATCTGTTTCATGGAAAGCACGTCCTCCGCACCGGCTAAATCAGCAGGGCCACATCTAGGACGGTTTTCGATTCTATCGAAAGCACATTCTAAATGCTGACTACATACAACAAAATAGTATTCCTAATAGACAAAGAGTTGTGAGGTGCACTCGGTTGGTCTACTACGAGATTCTGTCTCTTAAAATAACAAGAATATTGACTAGCGATGGTGAGATAATAATAATTTGACGTTTTACAAAGAGTGCACCCATAATCATGAAATGTTTGCAATCGGGTGTTTAGTGTGGGTAGTACTAGAAAGATGAATGGTTTTACAAAAAAAATCCTTTTTTATTGTCTGTTCATGATTTTTCAAAAACAATCATTTTTCAATCTTTTTTATCGTATTGACTATTGAGAACTCAGGCTTTTGCTTCCTCATGGATCATATAACTACAAAAGGGGAACTTCCTGTCAAAACTAATCTCCTCTATCATTTTCTTTTCTAAGAGGCATTACTATGGGTGAACGTCGATAAAAAATAAATTAATTTCAACTCTAAGTAACCAGTACCACTACCAAGCAGAGTGGTTTGGATGAATAACTATAGCAAATATTGCCAGAAGTCTCCTATTGAAAACAGCTAAGTGAAATGACGTTCCATATTCATTATCTAGGCAAGAGTATTTTAACTTAGTCAATGCAAAGAGTTTTCTTGCATTAATTAATTATATAGATTACAGAACATGGTCCATTCAGAGTTCGATGTATTACAGTTTCCTAGTAATATGAAGTTGTTTATTATATGACATATACGCTAGCAAATATTACAGTATCTAGCTATGCCAAGTTTTGCTATGACTAAACAAACATTTTCAACATTACCTACCCGTCTTACAAGTATACATCAAAAATTTCACCATTCATTAGATTTTGTCTCATAAGAGTTTTGGGTGTGTAGTTTCTCATATTTATTTGTCAACTAGGAGTTTTGTCTCGTATATAAGAGGAAGGTTTGGGCTGCTTAGTTATACAGTAGTCTGAAAAGTTGAAACCCTAGTTTCCGAGCGGAACAATATCATCACACAGGAAAAAAACAAGGGACGTACCTATAGTATGTCGATGGAAATGGGGAACCCATGCACGAAGGTGCTCCCACACAGGATCAACGCGCATGGGAACAGCAAGCAAGTCGGGAAAGAAGAGGAAGATCAGAATGAAGCATGAGCAAGTAGGAGTATGAAATCGGGAAGGAAGTAAAGTGGGCACGAAAGACAGACGTCCCGAAGGCCTAGCTAATGGCTGAGGTAACCTACACGGGCCCCCTGGGGCAGCGGGGCCCCATAACATGGGATGGACGAACCTAACTAACCTAACCCCATGGCCCATATATATCACTCAAAGAAATCCTGGCTTTAGCAAACGTGCTCTATGCTCTAGAACACGCGGTCGCCGTAGTGTATGAGCACGCTTGAGCGTGGATTAAACCTACTACACGGAAAAACGAGCCGAATTGGCACGCGTTCGACTTTCTGATATGATTCCCGCTAGCACGCCAAAGCGCGAGGCGTGTTGCACATCTCTACGCGTGTAAATGTCAGAGGAAATGAGTAGCTGTGTTGAAGTCAGTGAGGACTTGTGATTTTTCGGGTTGAATTTCAAGTGATAAAATTATTGTTCGCTTACATAATGCAGACACCCCACATAAGTACGTATAGATGTCATGGGCAACAAACTGCATCTTTTATTCGAACTGCTTGGCACGTTCGCGCATCCAGAGATGCGCGAACGCTCACTGCCCAGAGCACGCAAGCGTCCGATTTGAGGGTCTAGAGCACGCCTACGTGTACAATTAATGCACGCGTTTTTGTGCTGGTTTTGGAAAGCTTTCGGCACGCATTCGCGTGCATTTTCTGTACCTACGTATTGTACACTACAAGCGTTCTAAGATACATACTCGTCACTTGAATGCAGTTGCAGGACGGCTTTCTATTATTCCGCCGACGACACATCTCCCGTAATCGTGAGAACAGTGGTGCAAGAAATGTAAACTGGATAAATCACTTCATTGCAGGTCGTGATTTGTCAATTTGGAAAAAGTTTGTTTCTATACGTAAAGAACCCTTACGCCAAACAAAAGAAAGAGAAAACACAAGAAGGACCCTGTCACCTCGCGATATTCGAAAAATACGCAGACAAGGCAGCAAACATTCAAGCACCGCCAGCGCTGCCGTACTTGGCAAAACCGACATGGATTGTTTTTTCCAAACAAACCCCACGCAATGTCTTGAATGAATTCGCGAAGAACGCTTAGGCCTGTCGCCAGGCCTTCGTCGAATTAAACTCTCTAGGAAAGCGCGTTCATCCGGCACGAAATTACATGAAAGAAAACACGCTTCTAAAATTTTCTCGGTACGACTGGGCTAGACTCTAGAGCTACCCTTGATGGCCCGGATGGATCGTCTTTTGGCAGAGTCTTTTAAGAGCCCTTAATCCGGTTCGATTGCGACGCCACCAAGTGGGTGGAGGTGTTATGTTTAAGGCCGGTATCATAAGTGACGAGCCTATCGGACCTTTCTGAATGTCAGAGGGTGTCAAACTTGCGAGTCAAGCTCACACAGCATTTTTGCATGAGCATTTGTCACCATGGCTCGATGGCTCGATGAGCCATGGTCGTTGAATGATTTTCATGCACAATGCTCTATTCCATATAGCGGCTACCACTTCATTATGTACTTGTAACTCTAGGCATTAGAGGAGAGCACCTTATGACTTTGCCACCGAGCTGACTGTAATTTTGAAAGGGAGAGTTTATGAGGATTCTATTTTTTATTGAAAGACAAGCTCTGGCTGAAAAATGATTGAAATTGCTGGTTAGGTACTACGTCACGATCTCAAGCTCACCGACTGGCTTTCCCAGTACACAAAATACTGGGAAACGTAGTTGCAAAGAATGGGAGTTACAGGGTGTCAGCAAATAACTTACATCTCTAACGCTTTTTTTTTAAATTCATTATGTTGGATTACATTCGAATTAAACACAATTATGATATTGAAACACTGTTTGATAACCCCGAATGTACATTTTCAGCGACCTATACAATGAAGCGACTGACGGTTAACATTTGTTGAAAATGCAGGAAATCTCAACTTTTAATTATTGCATGAATTTAATGGAAAATGATTAAGTTTAAGTAGCCAATTGTTGGTTGTCGGAGCACCGACTTTCACCTGCATAAAATTCACATTATATACTTCGGAAGTTAACAAAATCCTGACCTGCAACGAAATGATTTGCGCAGTTTATGTAATTTTCTAACAGAACCATTTCCGTCAACATAAGAGATTAAGACCTTCAGTACGGAAGACCATATCACGATATTCATAATTCTGAGACCGTACATGGATACAGACTTGGAGCAACCATTATATAGACCCTACCACAGAAAAAGAAACATAATATATCTACCAGGGAAGCCCTGCCCAAAGTAGGTGCACTAACAGAGTGGCACTGTACCCACCAGCACGAGGCCAGCCATGGCGGCGGCCCACTGGGTCACGACCCACTCGTAGCAGTTACCGCTCCAGAGACCAACGCGGTCCCCCGGCTGTAGGCCCGTGGCCAGGAGGCCCGCCGCCGTCGCTTCTGACTGTATAAAGAGCTCGGGATGAGAAGGTTTATGACTGCATCACAAATACGGCCAGGGACAAAATTATGGGGCATCCCAGGAAAAATCTGCATTTAGATACATCATAATAGATTTTGCCTGATTAAATGATGTCTGATGATTGCATCGATTTAAAATTACATTTGAATAACAAAGTTCAAGAAGTGTTGACCATATTGCGGTTTAAACCAGTTAATTGAGTTTTGGATATTGTTACTATTATGTTCCTGATTTTACCACCACACACGTGTTATACGACGTGATCCAAGCAGTGGGACTCAGTTCATATGTTGCATCACTATATGAATGTTTTATCTGGAAATTCTTGCCAGAAACTGGCAAGTGCGCTACTACTGGCGGGAAAAGCCGCAAATTATTTCCAACCCAACATGACTCGGCTAAGTAAATTCGCTTTGCTTGCAGCACAGGGCAAGAGACGAAAAACGAAAAGAAAATGAGACAGAAGAAAGAAAACACTCGAGCGGAGGGTCGCTTCAGTGTCCCCCCACACGTACGGGAGCTGAGAAGAGTCCCACGAGATGGGTCGCTTACGAATGATGATTCGTTGGCCCTCCTCGGGGGACAGAAGGGGAGGTAGAGTAACTATAGGGGACATTTCTAACCTAACAAACTAACCTTCCCAGCAGGAACTGCGACCAGCTGCAATATCCTGTGCGGAGAAGGGATTCGGGACAACCTTTGGTTCGTACAAGACCCATATATATTCAGACAGGACAGGGGCCTGCAAGAATATTCCTATAATGGCTTCTAGTCGCGGTGCCAAACAACGTGTATATAGAGTCGCCTGAGCAAATCTTCCACATTTAATACCTATCGTCATTACGAGAACCTAAATTTTAGAAGGTTTTATTATTTAGCATATTTGTTAAAAAGAAAGGTCACCAAAAACTAAAGACTCCAGTTATTACATTATTCGAAAATGGTAATTCTCAAAATGAGTTTTTTTTAAATAAAAAAAGACAAGTGTTGAAGGAATGGTGTCGTAATTGTGCTACTAAAAGGTAACGGGAAACTAATTTATAAAAAAAACTTTCGGACACTGCTAAAAAAAAGCTGTACGACATGGAGAGAAGACTGACCGCTAGCATCGCTAGCCGACAGCGCTTTCAAATGTGAATGCTAAGATGTCAGGGCAACTCACGGTGAGCCGAATACTTGCAGAATTTGCTCTCAAAGACTACAAAGCTAAGAAAAAGCAGTTACTGTCCAATACCAGCAGGAAATAAAAGTTTTGACAGCAGAAGTACAGGAACATTGGACTGGTGATGATTAGGCTAAAGGGACTTCGTGAGATGAAAGAAACTTTGAGGAGCGTCTCTCGATGTTTCTTCAAACCAAATGCGCAGTCACTTTCCACAGCCGTCTTTGCAAATATGCACCATTTTTTTAAACTAGATTTTGTCACATCTGGTGCTGTTTATGTGAGTTGAAGAGTTGCTAAAACATATCACGCACAATGCGTTGTACCTGCGGTGAAAGTTGGAGGAGGCAACGTTATGGTTTGGGGCAGCATTGCATCGTCAGGGACTATAATGCTGTTCACACGCAAAGGCAGAATGAATTCAGCAACGCACACCACCAGCATGTTGGGCAGAGTGTACGTGCAGCCACTCATTATACTCCGTCAAGACAATAATCCACGTCACACATAAGGGGTTTCTAGCATGTAAGGGTAATTGATTGGCCCCCTGAGTGTCCAGATTTAAATCCCGTTGAGCATCTGGGTTCACACTCATGGAAAATTTAGGATGCATAAATGCTCCTCAAAACAGCAGTGAGAAGCCAAATTTCAAGAAGAATGGCTCAATACTGACGCAGCTATATGTGCAAATTAATTCAGCCTCTAGCGTGCCAGAACGCATAAAAGCTCCGCTAAAATCTGAATTATACCTAAAACTCGCACTAGAACTCAGTATATTATGTAGTAGGTAGGTAGTCCCAATTACGCATAGTAGTAATTGGAGTACTACTTACTATGAAAATCTTCACGGAAGTCCAGGTGACGTGCTCTAGGTCACCTCCCATGCATGGAGCCCCGATTGATGCAGGGTTTCTTCTGTTGGGTCGCACTTAGCTACCAAAGAGAGAGCCAGCAGCGTATTATCTCTACACTGCATGTAACCGCTTACCACTGGTCTACCTGGAATTCTTCTTAGATGAGATTAACCAGCAAGTTTTTTAATGAATGACTCTTTCCCGTCGGACTAATCAGTTCGGTCGGCGCTTCGTACCCTGGTCTGTTAGTGTTTGGAACTCGTTGCCGGCATCGGCTTTTGGTCGTGTTGGAACGCAGGCGTTGAAGTCGGTTGTAAATGGCTCTCTATTGGATTTCCATTAGCAGCATTTCGGAATTCCCGGTGTTGCAAGTGCTTCATTTGGGTTACGCTTGCTGTCCGTGGGGGCCCTGGCCCGAAGTTTTAATAGGACATACCGAACCAAATACCGAATCATTCGAGATATTTTTTGAAAAAATACGGAACCGAATAACCCGTTTTTAACTTCCGAATACCGATACCGGCGGTACAGGAAAAATACCGAATCCCAGCTCTGGTCATTGATCATGGTAAGAAAAAGTACACACATAAAAACAGTGCCTTGTGATAGGTACTCCACTGAGTACAGGCTGTCTTGATGACACGCTGTTGTTGTCGATAACGCTCTAAACTTATTTTTGTCAGAAATGATGAAGGCCACAGCAGGCATTTCCAAGGCTGCCCATACGGGATACGCATACTGGTATCATCAATAAAGTAGCTATGTACGTTAAACAGATATTGCCAGCTCTTTTTTATCGAGCGTCTCATAATTATTTCACTGATGACTGTGCAAGTTCTGTACATAATATAAAATTAAGAACAACGAGAGAGCACTCTGAGAGCGCATACCTTCACCAAGCAAGGCAACAACGGTAACGAAAAATTCTAATTGGTTCTGAAACAATGATTGTCTGCGTATCAACACCAAAATTTAATAATTTCATTCATTTGTGCTTTTTGGTAGCATTAACAATTTCTGTAAATTTCTTGAAGATCCTTTCTTAACCTTTTGAGTTATGCTGCTAACAAACATAAATCACACACACAAACGGACCAACCGATCATCATCAAAATTTGATCATATATGTGTTTTAACAACACAAACAACTTCCGTAAATTTCAAAAAGATCCATCCATAACTTTTTGGGTTATTGTGCTCACAAACCTAAAATCAAACACAGCAACAAACAAACTAATGAACATATCATCACAAAAATTTGATCATTTAATCTTCATAATATACCTAAGAACTCGTGTAAATTTCATGAAAATCCGTTCATAACTTCTGAGTTACCGTAAGGCCTTAAGAAAAAATAGACAGACAAACAAATGAACAGATTTTTCCCAAAGTTAATCATCTGCTACTGTTAACATGCCTAACAAACCCTGTAAATTTCGCAAAGATCCGTTCATTACTTTTTGCGTAGTAATCTTGGTGACAAATAGCCTGATAGACGGACATACAAACACGACAAAAACATAACCTTCTTAGCGGAGGTTATTATATACAGTTTGTTTGCACATAGGCCTAGCCCTATGCGACAATGGTACACTTAAGAGAAGGAGGAACCAGCAAGCCCCATTATAAGGAAAGAGCAAAACCATTACTATGCTAGTGTAAGCATTAGAAAAATAAAGTCTTTAACCAAAGTAAAAATACACGAAATGTGAACCAGAAATGCACAATAGGAATCAACTGTAATCAAGCAATTATGATGCAAATATAATAAATAAATCATCTATACCTAACATAACTCACATCTTGGTACAACTGATCGTATGACGCCCGAATGCCCTGATGCGTCGACACAACAGCCTCGCTGTTACCGTACTTCATCTTGGCCCGCTCCAGGACCTGGCCCATTGTCAGGCCCAGCAGGGGATTCTGCCCCACGGTGTGGGCGTAGCTCCATTCCAGGGGCTCACCGTATCGTAAGGGATGGGAGGATAAATCGGACGATGAGCCGGTAGACGAAGTCGAAAATGAAAAGGCTTGGATTCTCGGCCATGAGGAGAAGTGTTGGTGATTTTGGCTGGAAGGGAATTTTCGGCATGGAATGGTGGATGAAGAAGGCCAAGAAAACTGTTGAGTTTTCAAGCTAGAAGGAAATAGAGGACGTGGGTGGCAGTGAGATTTGAAGGGCAATGGAGAGGATGTCGAGTATGCAGAAATTTGGTTGAAGCAAAGTGGCAGGTGTGAACCTTGAAGAAGACGTGACTCAATATGGGAAGAAGACGTCAACTGGGTTGTGCAATAACGAGAATGGCCGCCATACGGTTCTATGAATGCTACTGAACTAACAAATCTACAAGTAGGTGCACTAGGTGCAAGATGAACCCTGGGGACCAAGTGTAGTTTATCTATGAAGGATGATTCCGCTGCAGTACGTAATGAACTGCATCGACTTGTGGTGACCCATGCCGAAGTTGAAGACCATAACAACCGATTGTTGTGTGGCTTGCCAAATACGTTCGATGAGAAAGGTCGAATGACCGTTAGACGGTTCGAAGAAGAAAGTTGACGCAGAAATTTCACAGAAGCAATACCTTTTCCAAACGGGTTTTCTGCCCGGAGGAGATCACAAGTCCTACTAGCAGCGTAGGCCGACAACCGTCGAGCCATGGCAGATTTTTTTTTTTTTTTTTTGAGGGATGGGGGTGGGGACTTTGTGTCTTAGCTTCGAGCAACTTCCATTCGCAGCCAAGCTACTTATTTTTTTTTTTTTTTATAGGCGGAGCCTGCGGTAGTGGTTAATACAATGCGATGTTCTCAGATATTTTTGAGATTGCAGAAGAAAAAATTAACGGTAAATTTGCAACTTAGGTGATTTAACACGCCGCTATAGCCTATGGGTCATTCAAGCTGTGGACGGAAGGAGT
This sequence comes from Parhyale hawaiensis, assembly GCA_001587735.2. Lineage (NCBI taxonomy): Eukaryota > Metazoa > Arthropoda > Malacostraca > Amphipoda > Hyalidae > Parhyale > Parhyale hawaiensis. The sequence continues at coordinate 8,027,867 of LQNS02278186.1, forward strand.
GAGAGAGACTTGAAATAATATTCAAAATTTGCATTACATTAAATAGATCGAGAACAAGAAACAAGCAGCAGTGGTCAGTAATGAATTAATGAACTTTTCTTGTTTCTCACGGAAGAAAAAAGGAGCGAAAAAATGAGGACGCAAAAACTGTGTGAGAATTTATAACATTTGCGCTAAACTTATGCTTCGAAGCACATGGAATTTTTTAAAACACGAAATATATCTGAAAAAGTGTTCCCCCTCACAGTTGCTAAGTGGAGCGAACCGAACAAATGAGTAACGTAAAAATTATGCACAGTTAGTCTACCTTCACAATTCTGTTTGTGTTTCTTCATTCGTTTGCTCGTTCCAGACGGTACGTATTAGAAACAAAGTAAAAGAGAGGTTTTGTTAGGCAAAATGATAATTATATTCTTTATATATGAATGCAGTTGAAAGATTTAAAAAAAACCGTGTATCACTTACATAAGGATAAAAGAAAGAAAAAATCCTGGTTATTGATTTTGTGGAATGAATACTGTCCTGCTACTTCTCGACGATCGTTAAGCTTTCACTATTACCAAGGCGGAGTTTATGTTGCTAGAGGCAGCTAGTAAATTTGTTCGTGTCCGTATACAGTTAAGACAGGCGATGTTTTTGGATACTGAAGCGATTGATTTGAAATAAAAGATTATCTTTCTATGTGGAAGCTCCAAGTTTGTGTGTAGTGTTAATGTCGGATAATGTGATGTATCGGCTGGACGCATGGCTGAACAACGTAACAGGTTAACTCATCGCTTGACCATTTTGAGACGGTTCTGCGCATCTCCCTGTGTGACGTCACGTGGGGAGAACGCTCGTGAAAATCGTCAGTGTTGCTAGAGCATCGAT
>LQNS02278186.1:8030162-8043330 GCA_001587735.2 Parhyale hawaiensis
AACAACCTATGTTAATGTAATACCGAAGAAGTCGTAGCTATGTTGCTGTACTTGATTCCTTCGTCGTTGAGCTCATTTATTCGACAGTCTATTACTTTATTTCTCACAAACTGATTTGTGCACGGGGAAGATAAGAGCTGAGACTGAGTGAAAATGATTACCATTGTTTCTCCTCCATGCAAGCCCTTGCTCACTGTACTTATAAAGCAAGTGACAGATAGGAAAAAATGAACACGGACTGGAGTCCATCTCCCCACGTGACGTCACAGCTGAGATACAGTGGCGGGGCTGGCAACCCGACCTGCGCGTGAGTCAACCTGTTAACGTAGTTCAGCCATGGGCTGGACGCATCCACGACTGGCAGGGCTGGTAGCGTGCGGTGCAGCAAAACCCATCAATGTATGCGCTCCGACAACCTGTCGAAGAAAAGAGAAAGGTTGTTGAAATAAATATAATCCGTTATCGAAGATTAGCCTAAGATATAACGAGAAATTTTATTCATCTCGGCCTTCCTATAAATAATAGGAGCAATGCATCAGCGTACATACCGTATTCAAGTATTCAGGCAGAGTTCTAACGGCTAAAAAAAAAAGAAGAAAAGAAGTTCTAGCCAAAGGACTGAAATATGCTCTACCTGGCCGCAAAATATATTATTTCAGGAATTTTCTTCCGTTTGAAAAGCTCTACCGCTCACTGAAAAACAATCATATTTACGACGACACCAACGACGGCGAGAATATTGTGAGAAGGGGCATAAAACATATCGCTTTTGAAAATTTCTACCGCTTCAGACGAAACGAGAACTTGACACCGTTCAACTGGGAAGCAAACATACACTGGTTCCTGCTGCACATAGCGTATGCCTGACAAGTCCCGCTCGGAGGAGGGACACCTGCCGTCAACCAACGATTGTTTGAGCTCTGTCTGTAATGGGCGGAAGACTAATGCAATGACCAGTGCCCCCTTGACCCTCCCCATGTCTGGCTAGGGTCAGTAGTCCGCAATAGCTCTGCAAATATCAAATGCTGACTTAGCGCCTCCAGGAGACGAAAAGTTCTCCTGCCGGGCTGTAAATGATGGAAGGCTCGTAATGACAATTACAGATTACACATCTCCCATTCCCCGACCGTCAGCTAGTCTGTACTTTCACTGTAAACTCTGAGAATCAGAAAAGCTGACGCTGCAATCGAGAGCATCAAACATTCACAGTCTTGGCAATGCAGCGAACCCAAGATTTTGATCCCGCAAGCCCCCCTATCCCTCTACTGCTGCAGCGGATGGTCGCGTGAGAGGAATAAAAGTGCCCCCTAAAATTGCACAGGCCCCTAGTTTTACTAAAACACGGCACTGAAAATGTCAGAAATCTTAACGTATGCTGCAATAGAAGAGGAACATGAATCGACAAGGCGGCACCGGTCCCCAACCTTTTCATTGCCGCGGACCGTTCAGTGTTTGACATTTAACTGTGATCCGAGAGGGAGGGGGAAGCGTAGATAGTTTACCGTATAGGTAAAGTGAGCTTTGAAAAGAAACCATTACATAGTAAATATAACAGGAATAATTTAATATTTCTTGTACGGCCGGGTGCCAATTGATCCATGGACCAGTCTGTGGCCCCGGGAGGTTGGGGACCTCCGGTCTAGGGGAAAGGAAACTAATAGCCAGGGATTCACCCCAATTAAGGGCATGTTCGATTGGGTGCTGAATTTAAGCCTTTGAAGCTCGACTTTTTCGAAACTTCACGCGGGTGCGCTGGCTTCGACTCAGTCAATGAAATTTCAGGCAATCGGTCTATGTCTGCCGCACGAGCCAGTGCGAGTGAATTTTCCAGTTAGGGTGCAGTTAAAGTTGACTTAGCCTTTACCTACCTCTGAGATGTCCACAGACTGCATGTTACTCCGTAATGAGGCGTTAGCCTATCAGCAAGCTCAACGCAATCGTGTTTCTTCTGACACTCGCGGTACCTTCGTTCCGAAGAGACAAAGCCAAAGCCACTGACTGAAGATCCGGACGCGCCAAGCCTCGAAGTCTCAATGTCGGTCGGTGCCCAATGTAAGACGCCCTCCGAAAAGGCTGCGTGACCTAAGATGAATGGAGTTTCCGCGCACGCACACAAGCAGGGCTTGGCGTCTTTTAGTCCTGGGGGCGCTAATGTCTTTTAGTCCTGGGGGCGCTAATGTCTTTTAGTCCTGGGGGCGCTAATGCCTACATCGGCGATGCGCCGCATCTTTAAGAAGTAAGTCTTAGTCCGCAATCAAGGTGTTCGTGGACTACAATTAAGCGATCGGGGCACCTATTCTTCGATCGACAGATTCGCATTAAATTTTTATCAACTTCGCGATCGTAATCGTGGACTTTTTCCTTTAATTTTCAATTAGAGCCGAAATCGAAAATACTGACTTGAAAAAATTTTGTCCACGATACAGAAACGCGTACCGGTAATATTCGATTGCGGAAATAGTCTCAATGACTGAATAAAACCCCAGCACTGAGTCACAAGGTAACGAAACCTCGCAGCAAAATTAAACAACGTGGCTAAACGTTTCCTTATTCATAGACTTTCCGGCTGAAGAAAATATATTTTCCAATAGTCGTTTGAGAAGAAGAATGGGGTCTTGTTTGAAAACGGGCCAGCACTCTTGTTTGAAAACTGGCCAGCACTCTATTTTTGCATTTGGTGCCGTATCAAAGATACGGTTAGGTTATGGTTATGTGTATAACCTAACCTAACCTAACCTTATATACATAACCAATTTAAACAGTATCTTTGATACGGCACCAAATACAAAAATAGAGTGCTGGCCCGTTTTCAAACAAGACCCGAAGAATGAAATGTATTATCGAAGATTTTTTATATTTGTAGAATTTCCGGTTGTGCGCATTGAACGAAACCTGGCAGCAAAATTAAACAACGTGGCTAAAAGGGCGTCGACATTCTATTCTCTAGTACAGGGGTTCCCAAACAGGGGGCTCTCGCACCCCTTGGGAGTGCGAGATGATCTTCCAAGGGGTGCAAAAAACTTCGGTAAAATAAAGAAGGATACAATAAATTGTGCACCAATTTGATGAAAACTTCATTCATTCTTTATCTGTTATCGGATGAGTAATAATTTGTTGCTTATTATGGAGTGCGATACCTAATATATTAAAAGTCTTCTAGGAATGCCTGTCTGAGAAAAGGTTGGGAACTAAAATAGTGCGGGAGATTCAGCATTGAGCAAGACTGAGGATAAAGTTTCAAGGAGGTCTAAACAGGGGGTTCCCAACCGGGATTTGCCAACCAGGGATTCCGAACAAGCTGTGCATGCAGCCCCTGTCCCGATTAAATTTGGGGCCTCGTCGGCGCCGCAGAAGCTGAAAATTGTACTGTTTTGGCGGCTGCTGAGGCCTTGAAATTTAGCAGGGTGATGGTGCGAGATGACCGATTAGCCGTGCGAATTCTTTATTTCTATCATTAGAAAAATGAACTCAAATTCGTTGCAGAAAGTTACCGCAATGAATTTTACAAAGGGGTGCGCAAAACATACCAGTTCTCCAGCGATGCCAGGCATTTTGTTGTTGTTACGTATAGGGGGCTCCTCCGGAGGGGGTCGGGCGTGTGGCGGAAGGTATGAAAAGGAAGGCAGGGAACACAAGAAGTCAGTCACAGATAAAGGGCTGTCCGGCATAGAAAAGGGTGGGGGCCGCTTGACCAGACGACAGCAGGGGCGTGTTGCAATCAGACGCCGGTGTTACCCTCACAGTGTTACAGGTGTAGCAGTGACTGCGACGAGCAATCTCACCTTCCCAATAAAGTTTTGTGGACTTTCAGCAAGCTTAAGCATATACATTTAGGGCGGAGCCTTATTTCAGCCTTATTTTACGATAAAATAGTCGAGAAAACTGCTCAAAAGTGCTTCACATGAAAAACTTCAAGCAATATATGGCAGATATGCAATTTGTAATACTAATTATCGAGTATCAAAGTCAATGTTTGTAAACAAAGGTAGCGTTACCCAGCTCGTAACCCTTCAATTTAGAAGGGTCGTTGTCGGTGTCACCCGGTCGCGCTATCGTCTCTCACGACGGAGATGTGTGCGTGTTTGTGTACGGAGATCGTGTGCGCGTGAGCGGCGTTCAAGTTGGTGCGCTGCGCTGCTCGCTGTATCGCTGATTAAGTTAGGTTAGGTAAGGTTAGGTAACTTTAGATAGGTTTAACGTTAGCCAAGGTTAGAAAGGTTAGATTGGGTTAGGTTGGGTTACATAAGGTTAAGTTAGAAGGTTATGTTAGGGTAGGTTAGGTTAGGGTAGGTTAGGTTAGGGTAGGTTAGTTTAGGGTAGGTTAGGCTAGGTTAGGTTTGCCTAGGCAGTGTGTATTTTAGTGGTGGCGCGCCCAGGAAAGCTTACGTGAACACAAAATCGTCGTGACAGACGATAGTGCCATCTGGTGTTACCCAACCTGTGTCGCAGTGGAGGCCGGCGTAGCACCTGTGACACAGAAGGCCTGATTGCAACACGCCCCAGGGTTTATCTAGTGTGTACGGCGATGTCTGCTGCTCTGCTGACTCTGCTCGAAAGAGTTCAGTGCCTCTCAAACTATTGTCGTACGAGATTATGCTCAGCCCCGGGCTAGCTCAGGTTCTTGCAAGGGGTGACTGCATACGCTGAAGCCTCCATATTTGGACACAACTACTGTGTGGCAAAAGAGGAAGAGGGCATGAAGTACGGAACGTCGGTAGAAACGGGGAACCCATGCAGGAGGGTGTTTCCGTACGGCATCATCGAACATGGGAACAGCAGATTAGATTAGATCATTAAATAGCTAAAGCATCCCTATCCACGACTAAGGTAATTAGTCCAAGCTCTGTGGGGGGGGGGGGTGTGTGTACATTTTTCTTTCACGGCTCTACCATGTATTTTCCTATTCCATAGGATGAAGACATTGAAAAAAGGTCGGGTAAAACTTTCGCAACTGGTTGTTCATTCTTGTAGGAGGGCAGGGGGGCACAAAATTATCAGTTTTGGAACGATTATTCTGAAACTTCCTCAGAATATGTATTTTGGAAAAAGTAACGCTTTTTGTTCCCACAACTTTTTCGATTTAAACCTTGGTTTTTTGAGATATTGAGGCCTATATATAAATATGTAAATTTTGGACATTTTAAATGAATAGAACTGAATGAGTTTTCATGTTGGAATAAAACAATGACAGCTTTGGAATCCTTGAAACATTCCTAACAAAACAAAAGAGCTGGATTCTCTATTTTTGCCCTCATGTTTTTCTATCACAGCAGGATTCTCCATTTCTATTTCGTTGTGATCGCTAACTAAATTATAGAGAAAAAAACAATTGAGGGATTCTTTTTCGAGCTGTGATAAAAAAATATTAAAAGGGTAAAAATGGAGAAGCCACTGTTAGGAAAAGCTTAGGTCGCCGCATTGAAATGTATATATTTAATTAATTTAATTTATTTTAATTAGCTTTTATTAAGAACACAATGGGTTCACAAAATATGCTTACAAGCTTACAAGTACAACCAAAGTAGCCAAAATTCAACCTAGTAATTTGGCCCAGTCACTGATATTGGTGGCCACGTACAATGGGAATAAATATATATGACTAGAAAAATAAAATAAGGGAAAACATGTCTAACTAAATATGAATTGAATTTCTAACTGTAGCTAATAAAAACAAAAATATTTAATGTTCTAGCGTGAGTAATGGAGTGCAAAGCATTTCCTCAACCTAACAGTCGGTGCAGCTGAAGCTGTTCTGTGATCCCATACATTCTTCAAATCTTAGAGCAGCAGATATGGCACAATGTATAAAACTTAGTTGGTAAGGCTAGGAACTGTGTCACTGCTCACGTTAATTGAATAGGTTAAAATACAGTAGACATTGATGACTATAATGGTAGCACCATCATAATAATAAGTATATATATTAGAAAGTTAGGAACAATATTTGGCGCGTATTTTGGGCGAATGAGCGTGAGGCTGTCACTCACACAGGTCCTATGACTTGGCAACGTCAAGAAACCAACCAATGAGATCTGAGGGAGAGCTGCGCGCGCCACGTATAGAGTCCCGTAGGCCGCCGTGCGGGTCTCTGTAGGATTTTGAGTCAGATTAACTTGGACTACCCTAGCCTCAGGGTATGTCTCAAGTCCTTCTCCGTGCCCGTGAGTGGTGCACGTTTGTGTAAATAATTTACCTGAAGTGACTTAGTATTGAATGATCAAATCCTGAAACGACTGTGACCGGATGCTGACGTAGAATGACACATGCACAAGTGTTCAATGGGTCACTACATCCGCACGTGCACACAGTGCCGAGAAGTCCGTTCTCGTGTTCCCGCGCCTATTTATGATTTCTACGACAGATAAACCTACGTTGGAGGCCTTGCGCCTGTTAAACCAGTAGGCGAGAGAGTGCCGACGATGAAGTGTCAATGGAAGCCTATTCCCGTATACCTAGAAGCTCGTTCCCGTGTTCTTACATCAGAAGATAAAGCTACGTTGGCCTTGCGCCTGTTAAACCAGTAGGCGAGAAAGTGCCGACGATGAAGTGTCAATGGAAGCCTATTCCCGTATACCTAGAAGCTCGTTCCCGTGTTCTTACATCAGAAGAAGTGAAGCGTCGCTCGACCCCGTGTATCTGTTCCCGTGTTCTTCCATCGGAAGTTTGAAGCGTCGCTCGACACCGTATAGGTACCTGTTCCCGTGTTCTTCCATCGGAAGTTTGAAGCGTCGCTCGACACCGTATACCTGTTCCCGTGTTCTTACATCAGAAGAAGTGTGAAGCGTCGCTCGACCCCGTGTTCCTGTCGTTCGTGAAGACTTGTAAGCCCCACTGTTGCTAAGTGTTTGAGCCAGCAATGTGTTGATGATCAGTGCAGGGCCCCCAAATACAGCTAAGTGATTGAATGCTTAGGTGTCCAAAGTGTATAGTTTGGGCGTGAACACCCTGAACGCTCATTTGTGTCTCGTAATAGGAAATTATTGTAGTCAAAATGAAGAGCCGTGTTCCAAGAAGGCCGGTGTTATACATATACAAACGTAAAGCTAGGTAGGAATGTGCAGTGAAATGTTTTCATGGACCAGATCTGGCGTTTAGCATAAGTGTGAAATGTCTATGGCGTGTGCGAGCGTCAACAAAAAAATCGGAAAATGATCCAAATGATCTTCATACGTAAGTGATGTGTAGTAATAATTCTAAGGTACAGCTGGCGTATTTTAGGTGTAAGATATTGCTGCAAAGATGTGGGGCTGCGCGCCCTGAATGTGAAATATGTGAAGTTTATTAATAGATCATCATGGGGGTTTTTCATTAAAAGGAATTAGCTAGGTACCAAGGTGTCGCCGGGTTTCTAGCTGCTTTCAAATAAAAGTACTGATTAAAAAGTTTAAGTTTCAAAATTTATTTAATCCCACAAGTTAAAGTTCAACAAATTCTAAAATGAAAGCTTAACCAGAATTTGGAGACAAAAGCTCTCAAGAGAAAAGCGCACACCGGCTACGAAGTGATACACTGGTTGTCCAAAGCTGTCACCAAACATAAAGAGATCACGCCGGCAAAAATAAAGTTTCACCACTAGTAGCTGCACTACATCAGCAGCAAAGTTACACAAGGCAGGAGCGGAGCAGAGCTGTGCACAGCACGACGGGCAAGTGGCAAGTGAGACCGTCAGACCGAGCCCGGTGAGTGGAGTGAAGAGAGGAGAAAATTAGACGATAGTGGGAGACCGAGCCGGCTTCAACGAGCTCGTTTTATAATAATAATAATAATAATAATCTTTATTAAGTACTCATAGACATTACAAAATTGAAATGAAATATGGTACACAGGAGAATGTTTCTTATTTCTAGGTTACACACAGAGCATGTCGCAGTGATCTTACATATTAGACATCATTACGTCCCATTGCTTGGCCTCCGTCAGGCTCACAAAGGATTAACTGCCAGTCACGTACACCCGGCCGCAGTCAGCGCGCACACAGACACACACACGCACACACAAGACTACGCCGCCCGAACACAGCCGCTATGTTTCATTTGGAGGAAGTTTAGAATTTTCCAAAATGAACGACATTTTGTTGTTCACAAAGGTAATACATGTGTGTCACGACACATGTGTACTATGCTTGGGCCTTGCATACCAACTGTTTTACCTCCAAACTATTCGGAATTGCAGGTCAACGAGTCGCATTTTAGGCGTTTTCACCAATTCAGCTTGTCCTCATTATCAAGGTGTTCGATGTGGTGAGGTATTCATGCAAACGTATCTCTTCATGTCTGTGCTTGCCTTTCTTAATATATAACCGTTGACTTTAATATGTGTTTCATTTTGTCCTCACATTGGTCTCTCCAACGCCGTGTTATGATATGAATTCCATGGGGCCCACTCCCCTTCTTTAGGACACATGAATATATGTATGCATATATGTATAAATGTCACTGTTAATTTCAATGTCAGATAACGTAAGGTGCAATTCATGTTGGGTTGTGTGTCTAAGTTATTTCAGCTTTAACGTAAATGCTTTCATATTGATGTCCCTGCCCTCGTTGTTTTGAAAATGTCGTTTTGATCATTGAAAGTAATCTTGTAAAAAGTGTATTTACTATATATATATGCATATGCACACAAACATACACCATTAATTAACGTGACCCTTGTCTTGTTTCGATTTGCAATAAATTAAATAATTAAATAAATAAAAATAAGAGCTTTGCATAAATTATGTCCTAACACCACTATATAATTTTGTTAGGAATGTTTCAAGGATTCCAAAGTTGTCATTGTTTCTATGCTAGCATGAAAACTCGTCGAGTTTTATTCGTTTGAAATTTTTCAAATATAGATAAATATTTATATATAAACCATATTATCTTAAAAAACTAAGGCTTAAATCGAAAAAATTGTATGAACAAAAAGTGTTTCTTTTTCAAAAATACATATTCTGAGCAAGTTTCAGAACAATCAGTCCACAACTGATCATTTTGGGCCCCCATGCCCCCCTCAAAAATGTACCAGTTTCGAAAGTTCTACTCAACTTTTTTCAATGTCATCATATGGAATAGGAAAATATGTGGTAGAGCCATGAAAGAGAAATGTGCAGAGTCGCTAGAGCCCGGACTAAATTGTACTGAGGAAGCAAGAACGGACTTTAAAGGATGTCGATAGGAAATTGAAAACCTTCCTATGGCCCCTGAGTAGTAGAAGAAGTAGTAGTAGAAGTTTTTACTAGCGCTTCAGTGGCACACTACCTATATCGCGCCGAACTATTCCTGTGTTTAACCACAGGCTCGTGCGCCGACTAGGGTGCGTTTTAAATAGTCAATGATTTTTGTCTCGGCTGTTCTGCCGGTAGGTCTCAGAGTGGTCAGTGCGCTACTGACAGGAAAAAGGCGTAAGTTGAGCATCTCCAACCCCCGGGCGCGGTTGAACGCTGTCGCTCAGTTACGCCGCACAGGGAAAGGAAACGAAATACAAGAAAGTAGAAGTCTAGCGGGAATAGGTCAGCCACCTCGACCGGCAGCCCACCTCCTGAAACAGAAGGGGAAGTATTGAGAGCCTACCTAACTTTACAAAAATTACCTCGTCAGCAGGAACTGCGGCCAGATACTACATCCCCTGCGGAGAAGGCACTCGGGACCCTTGGGTGCGTGATGCCCAAACATATTGTGGCAGGGATAGGCCCCGCCACAATATGCCCCTGAGGGCATCCAAATATCCAACTCAGGAACAAACCAACAAAGCACCATCATGTAGGTAGCAGGAGTATGAAAAGAGAAGAAAACAAGCTGGACAAGAAAGAGAGACGTCTTGAAAGCCTCAACTACAGTCCAGGTAACCTACTCGGACCCCGTGGAGAACATAGCACCTCATAGGCTAACCACGAACGGTGATCCTACCAAATCAAACCTAATGACCCATTCTCAGCCCTGCAGTAGAAGCAAGGAAAACAAAGCCTCATGCAAACACTGCCATCTGACTTGAAGCACTCGTTATCAGTGCCGCCTATCAGCAGCCGCTGATACCGCCACGAGGCAGCATAGCCTATTACCGAGTCTGAAGTGTAGCTATCTTTTATTGCGATATTGCTTCTTCACACATTCTCTCGTCTCAAGCATTCACTGCATTGAGTAACATGGCTATAGTACCCGTCCACCATGCAAGTAGCCGTCCACTTAACACTACAAAAACTTCCTGTGTGAAAACTAGCAGTGCTAGAAAGCTGTACATAGGCTTAAACTGTAGGCTAAGTACAATAGTGCTGCACCATCCCTGAAAATGACAGACGAAAAAATGAGACAAGTAAAAATAGTGTTGTTTTTAAACTTTTTTCCACTAAAAAAGAAAAAAAATGTGAAAACCATCAACATTTTTTTTTGTTTTATTTTTTCGCCTGTCATTTTCAGGGATGGTGCGGCACTACTTAGCCTACAGTTTAAGCCTATGTACGGCTTTCTAGCACTGCTAGTTTTCACACAGGAAGTTTTTTTTTTTTTAGTGTCAAGTGGGCGGCTACTAGCATGGTGGACGGGTACTAGACATGTTACCCTAACAAGAGTACAGAGCTAGCCTGGTGTACTCGGTGATATTGATGGAAAAATAAAATGCAAAACAAACTGCATCGATAAGTTGATGAACGCTGATAAAAGACGCTCCCGCCACTGCAGCAGCATGCATCCGTGTCAGACTCTGAGTACAGGGGTCGCGCCTCTCTGCTAGACCTCAGAGGTATTAATTATATCTCTGACTTAACCACCGCGCCCACGCTACATGACGTTGTACAGTCATCTTCAATTTATTAACGTTGAGTAAGTATATGACTGTACCGTCTCTGTATTCCTGCCGGAATGCCTATTATTATGGCTCAGTGCGCTATTACTGGCGGAGAAATCGGGCGCACAACATCTTGAACACACGAAAGACGACAAGAGAAGAAGGCAGCAGAAAGAAACACTCATGCGAATTATCCCTTCCGCGGTCCCCAAGCGGGAGCAGGTAAGAGTCCCATGGGATGGGTCGTGTAAGACGGGAAAGTATAAAGCACCTACCTACTAACCCTACAAATTAATTATTTTTTCAGCAGGAACTGCAGTTAGCTGCAACATCCCCTACGGAGAAAGCACTTGGGACATCCCTCACGTTCGTGAGTGTCTGCCGGCATGGCGAGTTCTTACAGTGCTGAGCTTGCCGAGTCGGAATTTTCGGCGTTTAGACGATGTTGCCAGAGCCCTCCCTTGGGAAACCACATCCACTGGTTCGTGCTGCAGATATCGGCCAATTGGCCCCAGAGGAGTAAGTAGAGCCGCAGCCGACCACGGGTCACTAAGAACTATGGCGCCGAAACGAAAGGTTCAACGACCCGAGCCCCTCCCCCACCCTCCCATTCCTGGTCAGGCAGGCCCGGGGCCCCTACCCAGCTTCCGCATACCAAACAATTGCCGACTCAGCGCCGGACGCGACAAAGATCCCGTGACAGGCTTGTCGCTTGAACTCGGCATCTCGAGCACATGAGTCAGGCACGCATGGCATGCTGCTGTTGTGGAGGTGCCCAGAAATGGAGACTGTCTGGGGTCACAGTCGTACTAGCCTTTCATCTGGGGCCATATCTCTGGCAATTTGTAATCGACTGCAGCCGTGGATTCCCCTCGGGCCAACGCGCACATCAATATCTACAGCACGAACCAGTGCAAAGGGATCTCCCAGCTAGGGTGTGCGGCCTTGTAGACATTTCGTTTTCGTAAAAGTTGTAGTTAGGCTAATTGTCATCTAGCGGACAGGAAGTTATAAGCTAAAAAATCAATTAGGCTAATTGTCATCTAGCGGACAGGAAGTTACAAGCTAAAAAATCAATTAGGCTAATTGTCATCTAGCGGACACGAAGTTACAAGCTAAAAAATCAATTCGCTCAGATAATACCTAATGAAGGCAATGCTATATAGGCAGTTTCACACAACGGTCTTCTGTTCCTCTGCGGCCCGTGCGCACAATAGCTAGGTATCTAGCCCGAATGTTGCGTGGATTCCTTAAAAAAACAGAAATGGGGACAGCTGCCGGAGCTCTTTCACACCCAGTTTGGAGACATTCAGATACTTGACTAGCCCTATTGCCATCATTAATACTAGCTGCCCCCATGAAAATTTCACGGTCTGGCGGGACCTTGCAGGTTGGTCTGTTGAAAATTCTACAGTAATGAACAAGTGTTATCAAGTTTTATAGTATACTAAGCTGCCCGTAACCCGTTGGATCGTTATGACCATATTTTTTCCTTTCGCAAAAGTCAAGTGTTATTTAGCTGATTCTAGACTACGCGCTATATGTCTCAGTTCACTCCTGGCCGTCTGGGTCACCCAATAATAATTAAGGAGGTTCTAATAGAGAGGAGCGCACCCTCTCTATTTATCCTACGGGAGCGTTGCGCATAAACTTTTCCCTTAAACTGGCTGAGTGGCTTATCCAATCGGAGAGAGGCATTGCCTCACGCAGCCTTTATAGGAAGGAGTCCTGAGCTCAAGTTTTTATAGCCATTAACCATCGACCAAATTCCGAGCGGATCGAAGTATGTAAAGGAAACTTTTATCCTGTATACCAGCTTATGATGAAAGTAACAAAGTAACAGGGTGAGCAGTGGGATATAAATCTTCAGACACGATTGTCTTGCAAAAATATTGAAGAACTGCCTGTCTGTATCTTCCTTAATTATATGTGCTGACCACTGCCACTTTAGCCACTTTAAGGACTCCAAACGCCAGCTCCGATCACGTGACAAAGCCATGTGTTTACTCGCCCAGAGAAAGCTTGGGCTTGCTCCTCCCATTAGAAGCTCCTTGGGGTCACCATCACCAGCTCCTTTGCTTTGAAAGCTATATTCAACACTGCCTGTGCGCAAGGGAAATACATATGTGATGTATTGTCCAATTGCACTGCCCGTATCACCTTTAAATTTAACGAGCACGTTCATGCAGCCGAGCTCGACTTCATCTTCGGTATCATTGATACAACCGAACCATATCTAAGGCCCAGCGCACACGGATGCAACTGTAGTTGCAAACTTGTTGCAAACCAGTTTCAGTTTGCGACGAAACGCAACTCTTTCAGCCCAGCACACACGGATGCAACTGTAGTTGGAAACCAGTTGCAAACCAGTCGCAGCGATTGGTTCGAGACCAGTTTGCAA
>LQNS02278186.1:8081395-8095400 GCA_001587735.2 Parhyale hawaiensis
TTAAAGAGCTAATCCATGCCCCATAGAATGGATAGGGTAGAGTGAGTAGATCCATCGAATTTCTTCCCTATCTAAAAGTGAAGAAGATGTGGCAAACAAGATCACAAGACACAAGACACAAGATCACAAGACACAAGCAAGACCGGTTCACAGACTTTTAGTATAATATAGATAGATAGATATGAGCTGTTAATGCCTCCCTCGACACAACTGTGCTGATTCAACAGAGCATCAGGGAGAGACACGTGGTACACAAGTGCATGGGCGGATCAACGCGCAAGGGAACAGCAAGTCAGCAAAGAAGAGAGAGAACAGAATAAAGTATTATCAGTAGGAAGGAATATGAGAACTGAAGGACACAAAATTGGCGCGTAAGGCCGAGGCTCCACCAGAGAGACGTGCGACGCGCAACGCGACAAATTTGTTGCATGACAAAATGTAACGGAGGGTACAGCAGTCTGCTGTCCCCACCACCGCAACTGCGATGCCTCGCGACACCCGTGCATTGCGCAACACGACTCCCGTAAACATCGCATTGCGTCGCTTGTTGCTTTCAGTGGGTCCCCGGCCTAAGCAGATCGCGCGACACACTATACCGTTCACAGGCGCCATGTCTCCCGTAAAAAGTCGCTCATTGAGTCCGAGGTGCCCCAGCCTAATGCGGGGCCACACTAGGCATTCGCAGGAACAGCGTGATGCCATAATGAGCATCTCGCGTGACGTTCATACTACGATATCTATGCTACCGATTTTAAATATATCTCCAAACGACGAGTGAGCTTGTAGCCCACGAGAACGAACCCTTGGCACATCAGCCGCACTCACCAAGAGAGAACACCTCAGTCAACAATAAATTCCTAAGCTGAGTAACATACAAGTGTTTGTATTCCTTTCACAGTCCTTGTGGGGTAATTAAGAAGAACATGCCGCCTTTGCACCTGGAGTCAGATCATCAACAAACATAAAATTTACTTTATATGTAGATCACAGCAATAATCCTTACTTCACAAGCTGGCAAACATTGCTTCCAGTTGTTCCTGGGAATGCATAGCTATGTGGCCTGGATTCTGGATTGGGGGTACAGTCTATTCTACAAAAACACTTGAGCAATTCAAGAACGGATTTCGGTAATGTCAGTGCACGTGACATCACTGGTGATGCAAAGTTAAAAAAAAGGTCACTTGGCGCTTCCTAACACAGAAAGAACCACTTCGCAATTGCGATAAAAAACTACAATTCAACGCATTTGTTTGAGAGGTACAAAGACAAAAGTTTTTCTCACCTTATGCGGCCTACATTACTAGATCTGTCAGCATTTGATATATACTAGTTTCTGGTTGAAGTATTTGACATATTTAGCAGAGAATCCTCAGAGTGACTGCGTCTCTGCATCGCACCATAGGAGGCCCGGGTTCGAGTCTCGCACGGAACGCGTCGGTTTTGTCACTGCATAGAGCACTCCGGCACTAAGAGGCGAGTGATTCCATAACTGACTGCTTTTCCTGCACTTCAAACTAGTATATATATCTTCAAAATTTTAGAAGGCAAAAGAAAACCTCGTTTGGTTTATCCACTGTTGCGAGATAATAAATGATGATGATTTCTTTTCTAATTTCTCAACCTTTCTAAATTTATCCGTACATCATCATAGATGATGATGATTATGAATAGCAAATAGGTACCTTTAGTCCTCACAGCTCAATGAGTTTGGTAATCTTTTCGGTGACAGAAATCCATTTTCACTCAGCGTGAAACTCTTCTTTCGAATGGAACTGTAGAAAAGTGTTTGCCAGGCACCTAGCGAGACATGTAGCCTGGGACAGCGCATGAGTGACGGGAAGCGAGAGAATCAGCCCTCACTTGCGGCGTAGTTACGCGACGCTCTAAATCGAGATGTATATTTTGTACCGGTGAACTACAGTTCGCGATAATAATTTCTAATACGCACCTGCTAATATTGTGAAGATTTGGGTCTAGTGTTATTATACAGATCAGTTTAAACGTCCATTCACAACACAACGGCGATTTAAGAAAAGGATAAGCAAGGGGCAACTATGTAGATAGAAATGCAGAACCAATGCCGGAGGGTGTTTCCCCACTGGATCAACGTGAGCGGGAACAGTAAGTTGGGAAAGAAGAAGAAGAAAAAGAGAACAAATATCAGTAGGAGTATGGAAGTAGAAGAACGCAACGTGAGCACGAAAGAAAGACGTCCGAAGGCCTAGCTAAAAGCCAATGTGACTAACATGGTCCCTCTGGGACGGGGTCAGTTCTCTTCATAACATAGGATGGGCGAACGTAACTAACCTAACCCTATGAGCCATCCTATGCCCCCTGAGTAGAAGAAAGACACACTTATTAACCTAACCCTATGAGCCATCCTATGCCCCCTGAGTAGAAGAAAAATACAACTATTACCACATAAACAATACTTACCCAGTGTAAAACCAACGGTCATCGGACACAACCTCCTTGGTCTTCGTCTCATCCCCCCAGTAGCCCAGGAAGACGCTGTACCCCCTGATGCAGAGCTCGCCCTCCTCCCCGGCTCTCACCAGGCGTCCGGCTGGGTCGATGATTTTCACCTATAAAAATATACACAAAGTTTTAATAAGTTAGCCGAAGCATCCGTAACGGCACAAAATAGCTGTTCTAGGAGAGGAAAAGGAAGAGACATGTAGTAAGCCATGAAAACCGTAGATCTCAGGCACAGGAAGGTTCACATGCAGCATCAACGCACATGGGAACACCCAGTTGGAAGAGAGGAAAGAATACAGGGGAAAATGCTGTCCGCTTATGAACGAAAACGTAAGGAAACAAAGCGAACACGAAGGAACAACGTCAAACAGGCCTTGCTAAGGTTAAAATAAGATAGAGTTCCACTTAGGGCGCTGCTGGCCGTTAAATAGGATGAACGAACGCAATAGCTTATCCTAATGACCATTCGCCCCTGAGGGGCTTGGTCATAGGGAATTATAATTACTTTATTTTGGTATGAACCTAGGTAGACCCCTGTTTGTAAGGGCCATCCCCCAATAGATTCACCATTTAGCAAGTGCAAGGTTGCCTCCTGTTCCCAAGATCGGATACTCACCTCGAGATGCTCCCCAGGGTACCCCACGGTTTCGGTCCTGGCCCTCAAGGGGTCGCTGGGGCTGCACTGGAGGCTCACGGGGCTCGTCTCCGTCATGCCATACATCACCTGTAGGGGGTAAAGTCCTAAAATTAGAGCCTTATGTAGCTAAGCCTGCTAGCATTCCATAAAACAAAAGGATTTACGGATTTTGTGACAGTGCTCTCAATTGAACAGTACCTTTACTCAAAGAGGATGTTCGGAATAAACAACGTAAGAAATACATTATTCTAATCAGGTGATCTTCAGATTAAATAGGAAACACTTTGGCGGAAATGGTATCTATTGATCTTAACACTAACTAGCATGTTATTTTCCCTAATGTTGACATGGACAGCAGTTCTGAGAAGCAAATCTACAAAGTTCCCAAAATATTTTTATCTAAAGAGAACTCACATTATTAAAGTCTAAACGCAGTAGGTAGATGAGCGAGGAAATACACGCATACAGTCTGGCTGGGTGCGGCCTCCATGAGGGAGAGGGTCGGAGCCACAAGTGGGCGGGGCAACATTAACCGAAAGAAGGCGGAGTCAAGCTCATAGCCGAACGTGTGCACTGTGCACATAGTCACTTTTCTCTCTACTAAAAGCTTCAACAATACGATACAGAATACTACCAACAACTGGTTGGCAATACCCTCTCTGCAATTAGAGACTTTCTGAGTCACAAAAACTTCATCGACTAGAAAACATGCATCGCTGAAGTCTACGGATATTACGAACAACATTTAACAAGAGCGCTCACAAAAAAGTCCTTCATGCCCAACTCGGTGATGACGGCCTGCACCAACTCTGGGGGGCAGGGTGCACCCGACATGATCCCAGTGGACAGGGCGGGAGGCACGCCCTTGTCGGATCCGGAGCGACGAGCGGCGGCTAGGATGTCCACGTACATGGTGGGAGTCCCGTAGCAGGCCGTGACCCTGCAATTGACGGTGTACATAAGAACCTATTGTAAGAGCAGTAGAATGGACACCCAATATATGTAGCTACCTAGTGTGACCACGACAATAGAGCCACGAAAGTTTCTCGAATTTTGCAAAATGGCTCACATATAAAATATACCCCATGTTAAAAAAGCCACATAACTACGTTTTACTACAGTTGGACAGCACTCCAAGAGCACAGATCCCGCCAAGGACCGCAAAGCTGAAAGACAACGGTAGACAGTCAGAGAACCATCTGTTCTTCGTCACATTAGTACTGATTCCTGCGAATTTCATGAAGATCCATCCATAACTTTTCAAGTTTTGTCGCTAACAGACACGAACAAACCTCGATGAAGGCATATAGTAAAGTGGGGTAAAAAATGAATTACCCACATTGGGAGTAAAAGAAATGGACGCCCTCTCTTGTAGATTTCTTACTGCAAGAAAGGGCGTCCATTTTTTATCTCTAATGTTGGCAATTCATTTTTTACCCCACTTTACTTCAATCTCCTGGGTAATTACGGGATATTATAATATTGAGGTAAATTATTGCAAATATAAAATAAAGCACTCCCAGAGCTTATACCTCGGACATGCAGGGCAACGTTAACGAAAAATCCAAATTGATCGTGAAATTAGGTTATCTTTATCATTACTAAAATTTGGTCATTTGTGCCTCGAGATAACAGTTTCTGGGATTTTCTAGCAGATCTATTAGTAACTTTCCGAGTTATGTTCCGATAAACATATCGTCAAACACACACACATAAGAACGACTCGATTATCAAAATCTGGTCCCTTTCAGCCATTTAACATTTCTAACAATTCGTACAAATTTCGTAAAGATACGTTTACACCTTTTTACGTTATGTTGCAGAGAAAAAAGATGCAGATAAACAGACAAATTATTTTACGGATCTTCACCAGAAGAGAAACATCTGTTCATCCTAACATTCCCTGTAACTTCTGTAAGGCTCCGTCCATAACTTTCGAGTTTTCTTGGTGACAGACACAGAGACAACTAGAACGCCTCGGTGACGTAAGACCATCACCCGCAGTGGGAGCAAATTTCATCGCCGTCATTTCTTTATGGCCAGCTATTCCCAATTTTTTGGCATGGGTCATATCGAGGGCAACCCACCAAACTCCCTGCAAAAAATTATGAACATTGCTCAACTCCTTCGACCACTTATTGTGTGGACAGACAAATCTACAAATATATACGTGCAGGCTTTATTACAGGCGACTGAAAGATCGTTGTTCATTACCTCCGCCAAAGAAGTTATGTTTTCGTCGTGTTTGTTTGTTTATCTATCTGTGTGTCACCAAGATAACTCAAAAAGTTCGGAACCGTTTTGGACGAAATTTAAAGGGATTGTAGGTATGTTAGGAGAAACAGATGATTAACTTTTGGTGAAGATAAGTCCATCCGTTTGTTTGTTTGTATCCCTCATTTTTCTCAATGCCATAACTCAAAAAGTTATGGATGGATTTTTATGAAATTAACATGAGTTGTTAGGTATATCACAAAGAGTAAATGACCAAATTTTGGTAATGATCCGTTTGTTCGTTCGTTTGTCACTGTTTTTAATTTTATGCTTGTTAGCGCCAATAACTTAAAAAATAAAGAAAGGATTTTTATGAAATTTATAGGGGTTGTTAGTAATGTTGAAAGACATACCGGTAAGTGATCAAATTTTGGTGCAGATCGGTTTGTTTGTTTGCATGTTTGACTCATGTTTGTCTTAACGTTTGTTAGCAGTATAACTCAAAAAGTTAGGAACGGATCTTCAAGAAAATTTCACAAGCTGTTATTACTATCAAAAGACACAAATGATTAGATTTTGGAGTTTATGCAAAGAAAATTATGGTTTCAGAGCCAATTTGAATTTTTTGCTACCGTTGCCTCGCTGGGCGGAGGTATACGCTCTCAAAGTACTCTAGTTAGACATTTATTTACACGCTCTAGTTGTCAAAAGCGCTTGATAAAACTCTCCTTGCCGGTACTTCGAAAAAAAAGAAGTTCGCCAACGCTGTCCTCGACGTTTCGACAACGCCTGTAGTCATCATCAGGAGGCGGAGGTGGTGCTGGCGGTGGAACGGCGACGAAGACGATGGAAGGTTTTCCATGTTTGCAAGGTTGTGGCTCGAGCAGAACTGACTTGACTGTTGAGGAAAGTTGGAAGATCCCTCGATAACTCTGAAACGGGCCAGCGGTGCTAGTTGTCCCTCTGTCTGGATGACAGAGAGCGAGCTGCAGCCAATCAGCGCCCGTGTTAAGCAGGACATTACGCTAGACGCTGGGACTGTTGATCGCCGAGTAACTACAGGGTTCTCGAGAAGCCGGTCGACTGGTTGTTTATGGAAGGATGACTCACTTTGATATGAATGGCTTCTTCAATCTGTAACCGATTTTTGTCTGTGTTCCTGCTTCGAATTTTGGTACAGTTTACCAAGATGTTTCTCGTGACTTCCTGGCCGTGATTGTCTCTCAAGTGGTTGGCTATGGCTCCCATCCAAAAGTGCATTGTCAACCTTCTTGATAACGTTGTTGTAGTCATGCCGATATTTGAATTGGTGTGGAGTTCACGCTTCCAACGTTGCAAGAAAATGCATATACGACGTTAGTCTGCTGCAGTTCTGGGGGTGGCGGTGGGCTGTTCTTCATCAATAGCTGTGCAGTTTTCTGGTTTTTCTAGAATATGATCAGTTTTAGCTTCTCTTCCTTATTTCTGCAAGTAACGTTGGAGTCAATGATGGAGCGGATTACGCGCTCATCCGTTTTGTAAGCTGGGGACATTTGGTTTCTTTAAAAGATCTCAATGACGTTTTAGTTTTTTTCTGTTTCTCTTGAATCTCTCTTTTGCAGATAACTTTTGAGGGCGTTGTCAAAGAACGAGTTGCTATATCCATTGTTGATAAGTGTTTGTTTCAGTTGAATGACGGCTGTGCGAAAAAGCTCCCAAGTAGAACATATCTTGAAGGCGCGGTGAATGAGTGCTGTAACGGCGCTTCTTTCATAGCCTATGTTTGTTGGTTTCTTGTACACGGTCGTAACGTAGTTGTTTCCGCTTCCGTCGACTTGTACGTCTAAGAAATTGATTTTGCTGTTATTGCTCAATTCGTATGTGAAACGAAGAACAGATGTAGCTTCAAAGGCTGCCCGGATACTTTGCAAGTGTTCTTCGTCTCTTACTACAAGGTAGCAGTCGTCGACGTACCGGCAGTATATACATACGGTACTTGGCTTGAGGTTTTCATCTTGCAGTACTAAACTTTCAACGTGGCTCATATGAAAGTTCGCGAACGTCACTCCGGGTGCTGAACCCATCGCCACCCCGTCGACCTGGCAGTATAAGCTTCCCTCTATGTGCTTGAATGGCGTCTTGGTGGTGCAACTGAGAAGTGGGTCTCGCAGTATGTGTCTAGCGAACGGAGGTGGGGGGACAGAATCATGGTTGTGAGCTGCGTTACTAATGATGTCCACAGTGGTTTCGACAGGCACATTGGTAAAAAGAAATTCAGCATCTAGTGATGCTATGAGTCCGTGGGGCTGGTTGGTGCGAAGGACCTGGAGAAAATCATCCGTTGACTTGACATGTTTGTATCGAGGTACAGAGTAGTGAGTCGGTTGAGTTCCTTTGCGGTGTAATGGGTTGGCGTCGGTACTTGGGAAATTATGGGTCTCAGAGGATTTCCGTCCTTGTGCGTCTTCACTGTTCCGTATATATGTATCCAGGGGAATATTTTATAGTGATGGGCTCCAGAAATTTCTTTTGTAGACCATGGCTTGCAGATTTGATGAGTTTGTTGGTGTCAATTTTCAGTTGATTGGTTGGGCCTCTTGATATCCTTTTAAACTTAGTAGTATTGCTCAGGATTTCATCAAGTTTTCTCATATACTCAATTCTCTCCATTGTGACAAAGTTCTTTGCTTTATTGGCTTTCCTCACGATAACGTCCGCAAGATTCTTGAGTTCTTGTGCGGCCTGTCTGAGCTCCCGTGTCATCAGACTGTTATGCTGTGGTCGTCCTCGCTCTTTCGTTGACTCCGCTCGAAGTTGGTCCCTCAAACTTGGATTAATGGTGACAGAACCTTGTTCCTGTTCCTTGTTCCTACAAAAACCAGAAAACTGCATAGCTACTGATGAAGAACAGCCCTCCGCCACCACTAGAACTGCAGCAGACTAACGTCGTATATGAATTTTCTTGCAACGTTGCAAGCGTGAACTCCACGCCAATTCATATATCGGCATGACTTCAACAACGTTATAAAGAAGATTGAAAATGCACCTTAGGATGGGAGCCATAGCCAACCACTTGAGAGACAACCACGGCCAGGAAGTCACGAGAGACGTCTTGGTAAACTGTATCAAAATTCTACGCAGGAACACAGATAAAAATCGGTTACAAATTGAAAAAGCCATACTAATCAAAGTCAATCATCCTTCCATAAACAACCAATCGACCGGCATCTCGAGAACCCTGCACTTACTCCGCGATCAACAGCCCCAGCGTCCAGCGTAATGGCCTGCTTAACACCGGCGCTGATTGGCTACAGTTCGCTCTCTGTCATCCAGACTGAGGGACATATAGCACCGCTCGCCCTTTTCAGAGTTATCGAGGGATCTTCCAACTTTCCTCAAGAGTCAAGTCAATTCTGCTCGAGCCACAACCTTGCAAACATGGAAGACCTTCCATCGTTTTCGTCGCCGTTGCCGCCGCCAGCACCCCCTCCGCCTCCTGACTGACGATGACTAGAGGCGTAGTCGAAACGTCGGGGACAGCATTGGCGAACTTCTTCGAAGCACCGTCAACGAGAGCTTTTTCAAACGCTTTCGACAACTAGAGCGTGTAAATAAATGTCTAATTAACAATTATCTTTCAGTCACCTTTAATAAAGCCTGAATAACCGAGAAGCTGCTTCCAAACTAGCTATGCAATTATATATACATATAGCTACTTGAATCTTCAACAAAAACATTATCACCTCTCTCACTTTGTTCGTGGGTGATAAAAGACAACTCGATAAAAGTATAACCTCCTTGGCGGAGATATTCAGGTAACCAGTAATCATGGTAAAACAGAACTACGAAATGAAGAAAATGCAAATGTAGTAGGTACAAAATTGAGGCACCCTACGAACCTCTCCTCCATGAGCGCCTGGTACGTGGCACGGCCACTGAAGGCCGGGGACGGCAGGATGCAAGTACCACCAAACAGTGCCCCCACCATTGTACCAGCCACGCACCCGAAGCAGTGGTACAGTGGTACAGGCAGGCAGATGCGATGTTGCTGAGGGCAGAAAACACCAATATCGTCACTATTATTATCAACATCGTTATCAAAACAATGTAATAAACACTGTCCTGTGTTTCTATTTATTTGTTTATATATTTGTACGTTCCATGACTTGTTCTTAACAAAGCAGATAGGTAGGTGAAAACTGAAAAATAGACCAGGTTGCAGGTTTCGTAATTATGTTGCTATTAAATAGAGATAGAGAAGTGAAAATTAGACCAGGTTGCAGAAGATGAACAAAGTTGGATCCCTTTTAATACGAGGGTTGTTCCACAAGTAATGCCTCCCATGTTTTTATCCCACCCAAAAGGATTCCACGGGCTTATAATTATTAAAACTTCACGCGCGGGCCACCGCGGACAAGTAGTAAAACCGAAATGAAGCATTTTGAAACACTGGGTAGCCCGAAACGCTGCTGAAGATAATCCAACAAAAAGCCATTAACAGCTGACTTAAACGCCTGCAGGCCAATACGACCGAAAGTCGATGCTAGCAATGAATTCCAAACCCCAACAGACCTAGGCACAAAGAACCGACTGAACTGACGAGTTCGGCATTTAACACTTCAAAATGAAAAAATTAGCGGCAACCGCAGCGCGTGAAATCCTCCTCAAGACCTTGAGGGCAGGGACAGAAGAATACCACCAATGTCTCTCACTATTGTACACATTATACAACCTACAGAGTCCGGCCACACCTTTCCAATGGGACAGCCTGCTGGCTGAACTAGCAAGTCGGTCCAACAGACGTGACTATCAGCAGCTGAAGCCCAGACCGGTGAGCAATACTCCAGCACATGCAGCAAAAAAGTATAAAAGCATCTGCGGACAACCTCACTGTCACCATGGAAACACAGAATTCACCTTACGCAGGATCCCAATTTCACTGGAAGCACGTGACACCAGTCGCCTAATCTGCGGCTCAAAAGTAAGTTTCTCATCAATAACAACACCGAGAATCTCCAGGGAGCTACTCTCCTCAAGCAAAGAATCATCTATCTTCAGATGTGGATTGCTGCGGTAAAAGTGCCCGAGACCGACTAAATTATAGACTTGGTCTTACTGGCATTCAACTTCATACTCCAGGCCGAGCACCATGCGCTAATGCGCGACAGGTCCCTATTCAGAGACTGGGTGACATCACTACGCATGCTGGGGGTAGGTATCACTGCTATCAAAGTGGAATCGTCGGCACAATGTTTCATGCAGTCCAACTTGGAATAGAATTTCCTAGGAGTATATATAGGCTAGATGGAGGCGACATAACCACCCGGTAGCAGGAGTCTGAACCCTGGACATTTTTCTGCGCAGATCGTGTGCGCGTGAGCGGTGTTCACGTTGGTGCGCCGCGCTGCCCGCTGTATCGCTGGTTAAATTGGGTTAGGTAATGTTAGGTAACGTTAGGTAACATTAGGTAGCTAACATTAGATAACGTTAGGTAAGGTTAGGTAAAGTTAGAGAGGTTACATTGGGTTAGGTTAGGTTAAGTAAGGTTACGTTAGGTTAGGTAAGGTTAGGTTAGAAGGTTAGGTAAGGAGGTTAGGTTAGGTAAGGATAGGTTAGGTTTGGCTAGGTTAGATTTGCCTAGGTAGTGTTTATTTTAGTGATGGCACGCGCAGGAAAGCTTACGTGAACGCAAAATGACCAGGGTTCCGGCGAGTGCCACCTGGTAATGGGACCAGAAAGATCGAAGTTCGTCGAAACATGCTGCAACGTTTTTGAATCGCGATGACACGTCGTCGAAATAGGCTATGCTTAAATGCACTGAAAAAATTATGCAATGTCGTCAAAACATGATGCAATGTCGTCAAAACATGATGCAATGTCGTCAAAACATGATGCAATGTCGTCAAAACATGATGCAATGTCGTCAAAACATGATGCAATGTCGTCAAAACATGGTGCAATGTCGTCAAAACATGGTGCAATGTCGTCAAAACATGATGCAATGTCGTCAAAACATGGTGCAATGTCGTCAAAACATGATGCAATGTCGTCAAAACATGATGCAATGTCGTCAAAACATGATGCAATGTCGTCAAAACCTGATGCAATGTCGTCAAAACATGGTGCAATGTCGTCAAAACATGGTGCAATGTCGTCAAAACATGATGCAATGTCGCCAAAGCATGATGCAATGTCGACTAAATATTATGCAATGTCATCGAAACATGATATAATGTCGTTGAAACCAAGAGGTCAATGTCATCAGAACCATGATGCAATATCATTTAAATACAACGCAATGTTGAAAAAAGTTACTATAGTGTCAACAGCGACGCACCTTCAGGTGGTAGTTGCCCCTGAAGCCAACACTGAAGGCGTTGTTGACGACGTTATGGTGAGACAACACAGCAGCTTTGGGGAACCCTGTCGTGCCCTGTAAGTAAAGGTGTTATTGAACACGGGTGAGAGGAATAGATATTTCATAGGATTAACCCTGTTGTGCCCTGAAAGTAAAGGTGTTATTGAACACGGGTGAGCGGAATAGATATTTCAAAGGATTCTCTCATGTTGATGACTTTAAGTTTCCAACGGTTAGCAAGCCTCGAACTCCGACTTCATGTGCTCAGAAACCTCCGACTCTGGAACCGATAATGTTCAACTTGACCAGGCGCGGTTTTAGAAACCTATAGATTAATTTCACAGTAGTAGTCTCCTAGTTTAAGCCTCCCTACCCACCGAGTCCACTGTGGCCCAAAGAGAGGAAGAAAGAAGGGACATAAAGAATGTCAGGAGAAGCGTGGAACCCACGCACGAGTCATCGCGCATAGGAACAGTAAGTCGGAAAAGAAGAGGAAGAAAAGAGAAAAACATTATCAATAGGAGTATGAAGGTGGAAGGAAGCAATGAGGCACAAAGGAAAGATGACCCAAAGGCCTGGGTAAGGCTGAGGTAACCTACAGGGTCCTCCTTGGGCGCTGTTCCTCATAGCATAATAGGTAGGTTGGGCAAACGTGATTAACCTAACCCTATGACCTATGGATATAAATTAAAAAATGGGTATAAAGTTCCGCCACCCACCGAGGTGAACTGAATATTGCAGGGCCGATCGAAAGGCAGTTCGGTCCCCAGTCGGGCGACGATGTCCCTGTGCTGGGCCTGGGCCCGGTCCGGCAGGCCCGAGAACTGCAGAGTCCCGGGCTTGGGGTCCCCGCCCCCAATGAAGATGACGGTCCGCAGGTCAGGGACTGAGGGACTCTTCATCTCCGTCGGGGGGCAGGAGGGAAGCTCGGGGCAGATGCCGCACAGCAGCTTGTAGAAGCTGCGGCATAATTGCATCAATTAGCGTAAAGAAATGTTAGGTTTGGGGAAAACTTGTATTCAAGTCAGGGTACCATAATAAGTCGAGTATCAGGGAAAAGTCCTCAAACAAAGGAATATTATCAGTTTCAGCAAATTGATACAGTTTAATGAATATCTTATTAACTCCGTTCTTCCGAACGTATCAAATTTAATCAGATTTACGTGATTTTGTAAATCTCCCGCTGGATACTGACTGCTGTATCTCAACACAAGACGGGTTGCGTGAAAAACGCAAACTGGACCTCGTACGAAGAATTACAAACGTATGTAAGGTTACTTTGTGAGATAGTTCTGAATTATTTCCCCATTTTTCACCTTCGTAAGGTCACCAATACATATTGAAGGATAGGTTAAAAGGTGTACCAGGTTAAAATATAGTGTGAACAAGGAAGTAATAATAACGGGAGGACCAGGCATCGGCTGATCGAAAAATCGTGACATCACAGCCCGAGCGCCGCTCCTGCCTGTGACGTCATTGCGGACCACGCGCGCTCTAAGTCAGAAGTAAACGCAGAGCTTTCTACCCAGTATGGCTGATATGTAACCATATATTACCGTTAATAATGCAACGTATTAAACATTGTACATGCAGACATGTATCAATAATTGGAATGAACAAGACGATTTTACAGGCATTTTCATGAAATAACGCGAAATGCAGAGTGGCCGAGAACAACATACAAATAAGAATAATAAACAAACGACAAGTTTGAGAAGTAAAATTACTAATAATATAAGTTTATAATCCACTGGTCGGAAAACTTTGTAACGTCATTGTCAACACAACTTTGTGTGCGCCACAAAACGTTCTTAAAAATGTTGACCGTCAAATCCGTTTCCTCTGTAAGTGTCACTAGGCAAGTTACTGACACATCTTCAGCTTTTGTGAGGACTAAAACTCAGAACAGTGCAAGTTTCTGCTATTTCTAGGGTCCAGTAACACGTTCTAACAAGTGGATGAGCTAACACGTAGGCTAGAGATGAATGACTTGTGAAGTTGCCTTTTAAGAACATGTTTGCTACCATTCTCTCAAGTTATTAAGCCAGCGGTTTGCTTCAGCAGCATGACAGGCTTATCTGCATTACATGATGAGAAATACCTATTAACCATGGGCCTGAATACAATACAGACTGATATTAAAGCTCTAACTAGACCGTCTAGGTTCAGCAGAAACAGGGAGTAACAATTACATTGTTGCGGGAGCGCATACAACAATCTCAATATTTATTTTCAGACCCTAAATACTCAGGGTCACCGGGCGACGGCACAGCAGCTGCAAGGGGCAAAGTACGAGTCGTAAAAAGCAATAGTTTATTTCCGCCAAAGAAAAAGTTAAA
>LQNS02278186.1:8116117-8137044 GCA_001587735.2 Parhyale hawaiensis
AGTCGGAAAATCTTGAGGACCAGGAGTCGGAGTCGGAAATTCTGGAGGGCCAGGAGTCGGAGTCGGACCTTGAACCCTCCGACTCCGCAACCCTGTTAAAAATAGTCTACTACTCGTTGGCTCATTCAGTGCTGGTCCAGAATATCATCGTTTGGGGAGGAGCCCCACGTTGTCACATTCACAAGCTTGAAGTAATATTGAATAATAAACTTAGGCGAATTCTACGTGTAAGACGCAGTGAAAACAATGTGCCTCTAATGAGATGCAGTGAAATGTACTTGTCTTTACGAATGTTGCAATTTCAGGATGCTTACAACTATTCCATACTTAAATTTTTTCGATTCGTGTTCTATAATCATCCTGTAGTATTTCTAAAGTATTTCAGTCCCCTTATTCCACAACAAAATTACGAACTGAGACGTACTGTTCTCAATCTCCCAACTGTGCGAGTTGATGTTGAGAAACGCGCTACAGTATTTCAAATTGCAACTCTTCTCAATAAACTTCCTGCGTATTTATTAGATCCCATTTCTGAAAATGTCTTAAAAAACGTTTTAAAGAATACGTCATGCAACTTTATTAGCTTTTGTTTTTTGTTTTATGTTGCCCAAAAAGTTTGTTAAACTTGCAGTGGCTACACAGATGCATTATTCTATAGAGTATTACTACTTTACCAAATATTTGTAGTATAAAATGTGTGTGTGTAACCTATCCAACCTCCATATGCTACAAGGCCTATTCCTTGAATGACTACCACAATATTAGCTAAACCACATAGCACACTAACTGTAAGGATGGCCTATTGCTATCGTTATACATATATTAAGTTGAGCCTCCCCGTGTGCGAATTTCCTTTCCCTGAACCTTTCAGCAAGTGCAGTCTCATGGCAGCCTCACTGTGGGAGGGGCAAAAGGTGATGGTTTGTGATGGTGTAGCACACAGAAGCGTACCTTGAAAAAACTATGTAAATTCCCAATTTACGTGCCGTGAAGTTTATTCTCATAATTAATAGACATCAATTAAGGTGCGTGATGTAGGCTACTTGAACTTTCTTTACATGTGAGCAGCATGTGAAAATTGCTCGTATGTTAGCAGTATAGCCTATATTGAGTTGTGGTATAGGAATTTTATGCACATGTTACAGGGAGTAAATATCACCAAGAATTGCACGCAATGCCCAGCTAATAAGTGAATAGAATCACTCATACATTATATGGATAGCTTTGTTTTAAGCTAGACTATGTTAGACTGGGCCAGGTTCTATTAGTTCAATGGAAAGTAATGTTGAAGAGATGCGTGCATAACTATAAAAGTTTACAACGTTTACTTGCTGATGTATAACATAGGTTATGTTCTCAGTTCTGTATTCTCTAACTTGACATTACTCAGCCTATTCGTAGCTACTTAATCTAATCTAGGCTTACGCAATCCTTGCTGAATTCTAATTACAATGGCATAACCTACCCTATCTATAAAACCTGGCCTAGTCTAACATAGCTTAAAATAAACGTATTAATTTAATGTATGAGTGATTCAATTCTCTTATTGGCTAGACATTGCGCACAATGCTTGGTGACATTTACTCCCTGTAACATATACAGTACTGTCAGTACATAAAATATGCAGAGACTCAATATAAAATGCTAACACACGCGCAATTTTCATATGCTGCTCACATCTAAAAACAAGTTCAAGCACATCACACACCTTAATTGATGTCTATTAATTATGGGAATAAACTTCACGGCACGCAGCCTAAATGGTGAATTTTCAAGGTATGCTTCAAGTTTTTCAAGGCACGCTTCTGATTGCAACACCATCACAAACAATCACTCTTCGCCCCTCCCACTGGGGCCTGTGACCTGCCACGCCATTGGCTGCCACGAGACTGTACTTGCTGAAACGTTCAGTAAACAATTCGCTCCCCATGCAGCACATAGCACACATCGGCTGTTCTAGGGGAGGAAGACACAAGACAAGATAAACGCCCACGGGAACTTGCAAATCGGGATAAAAGAGGAAAAAACAGACCAAATCAGCATCAGTAGCAGCGTGATGGTGGAAGAGAGCAATTAAAGTGGGCAAGGAGGAAGACCCAAGCGAAGCTTCGACTAAAACTACGCTTACACTTGTTCAAACTTCTGTTCAACAAGCGCAGAGGGTTTTGACAGGCGGTGCGCATGCGAAATTGAAGCGATGCATGCGTTATTGAATGGTACCTAGGTAGTTTTCAGGACGCATGCCTCTATTCGTGAGAGGAACGGGAAAAGGCATAAAGTCCCACCACTGGTGGGAAACCGTGCGCTTTTTGCTTCAACTTGTGAGTTAAAAACCGGAGAGTGATGGCCAATAAATTTATTTCCGGGGAGGACTGCTTGGCAGAAAAATTATCTTTTTCAGCGGTCGAGGGTCTCACAATTTCAAGAATCTCATAAAAATTTGCTTTTGACATCCGTGTAAATTGTTAAACGTCCGTCTTCATCTTGGCTGATGTCTATCAGTATATCGAAATTGCGACCTCTGAAATAGTCCTTCACCCATTTTCTTGATTTCTTTTCCTTCTTTTATTAACTCTTAATAAAACCAACAGTCCCGCTCTTACACCCGATAACGTAACGTAAGTGTCGTAATTGTCAGCGCGCCATCTATTACCTTTTTTTTGCGCAGAAAGCGATTATAATGGAGGATTAGCAGTTGAACCTGTAGCACTCATGCGTGCCTCAGACATATAGGTAGCCTAACCCTTTCTCACCCCAACCAAAAATTGACAGTAGGCCGACCCGAAAATTTCTAATGAAAAAAAAAAACAGGCCTTGCCTCCCTAACCTACCCGATATATACCCGAATATTTACGAATTACCCGAAATTAGTTCGGGTTTTTTCTGATATTACGGCCTAAAGTGCGAAAAACAGACCAAATTGTCCGCACCGTCAAATTCTGGTTAGTGGGACCGTTACCTACTTGTCAGACACTCGCTTCCGCCGCAGAGGTCTGTGAAATTTGCCCGGTTGTGTCGACGAGTGGGGCAGTCTACTTCAAACACTCAGGGTGCTGCACCCTCCTAATATGTTGAGTACCTTATCCATATCATATGGGAAAATGATTTATTTTTACTCTATTTCTTTGTGAAAATTCTTAAGGTAACCGTGACAACATAGCAAACATCTTGGTTGATTCTATCTTCCAACGTGATCTCGGCTTTTCTTTTCTAATGCTCCACAGGCTGTTTTACATCAATAAATCCTTGTCTATCACAAATAGGGAAATCACGGTTATATAGCCTAATGAATTAAATTGGAAATGTGCAGCGTCTCTTTCACTGTAATATTATTTATCTTTTTTTTATTTCAAGGTTCTATTTCTTGTAATGCATGTCCGTTTCCCATTCACCCCTGAATATAGTTAGCTGGTCTATATATTCTAAATTTTCCATCGCACTTTTCTCCTCTTTTTTTTTAAATTCCTGTAACCGTACCGTCTACTAACACGCAACGACTTGCCCTAGCCACTTTAGGCTGTATACTCTATTTCATACTCTCTCAAAAAAAAAAAAAAATCACACCACTTCTGTGTAACCAACGCTCCTCTCAACGGAAAATAATGTCAATATCATCTCCTTATTTAGATGCAGGCATTGCACAAGTAGATCAATGCAAACCTAATGCCAATTGTCTCTTATGTTATCTTTTTTAGTATTATTCTTATGTTAGTTCTAAGCATGAAAACATCAGGATACTGTGTCCTAACCTTGTTGGACACAGTCCCCATATGAGAAATATATAAGTTTATTTGTTTGTTTAATTTCAATGTTGTTTATACAGAAATTTTGGGAACGACCTTAAAGTGCTGCAGTCGAATAAAATGGCACCGTATAACTCAAGGATCACCTGTACCAGGGGGTAATTATAGTAGCCTATTGTTATTACTCCCTGGTCTGTATACTGTGAACGCACCGCCAAAGAAGGTCACTAGCTGGTGAAAAGAACGAGTTTCCTCAGCTAATCGTCGAAAATAGGCCTATCGTTGAGCCCTCGTAAACACAGCTTTGAGTTTGCCAAAAACGATGCAAAAATATTAGCCGTCATCCACCAGAACTAAGAACACGTCCTCCAAGAGTCACCAGCGCTTAAGCTCCGCAATCAGCGGTTATTAATTGCACTTGCGTGCACTTATGCTAGACTAGTGGCTGCGATCTCCCTTTTTTCTTCTTCTTTTCCTTCGTTTTCTATACCCAACTAACATAATGGCAATGGCTAATGGTGGGCCGGGGCGTAAGTCCCGGTGTCTCTTTGGGAATGGGCCTGTTGGTCTGTCTACTGCCGCCTATCTAATCTAGTCCAGCCTGCTCAGCAAGTGCCTTGAGTACTGTTGAGTTTTGGAAATTTCGTTGAACTTTGAGTAGATCCTTGCCTATCGCAATGGTTTTTGCCGGTTCTTGGTGATTCAACAAGACACGCTACCGCATTCGGTCGTGGAGATGAGGAAGCTCACTGCCTTGGGCCCGTTTCGTGCTGTCCATTTGGTAGTCCAAATTCACCAATTCGATCATTTAATTGTGAATCGTGTGGCACCTTAGCAACACTGATTTGATACACAACATTTTGCATTTTTTTTTTTTTTTTGCAGACCCACAGTTTTCTTTACGAGGTTCCAACCGTATAGAGCAAAGCTACACACTTCAGCGAAACTAGCTTGAAGTAATTACCTTTAATTACTTCAAGGAAACTAGTAACTTTGTTGGAGGGTACGCAAGCAGGACACAACACGAAAATGCGTTCGTTATACGTAGTTTTTGGTTACCTATTACCATGGCTGAACTACGTTAACATTGCGTTGTTCAGCCATGCCTATTACGTACGGTACCGTGCCGAGAGTCAGAAGAGATGTATGGAATTAGTGGTAAAGAGAGAGGCTTAGATAACCCCGTAACTTTCCCGTGGAAATTAAACAAGAAGCCGTAAGAAACTAGCAGCGTGGTTTATTCAGAGCAATCAGAGGCGATTTACATTTTTCCGTGTAGGGCTCAACGAAACTTATGAAAATTACCGAGTGCACCCAACTCTACTCACCGCAGGGGGTTCCCTGAGAATTGGAGATCTATACAGACACTGTAGCCTACTGATATAATCCTAGAAGGCACTAACACACATCAATTTGACACCAAAAATATCCACAGTTCTAATCCCAACACCTAATCAGCTGATAAAAGGAGATATGAACCGGGCTTGTGTTATATTAGATGGTTTGAGAAACTGTATGATTTTTCACACAGTAACATCGGAGTTTGAACGCGTGTTGTTCGTCTCACGGACACTCCACACTATCAATGGGTTGCATACGTACATATGTTGCGCGCGTTTGGTGGATTTGCGCGATCGATCGATCGCGCTGCGCGTTTGGTGGATGTTGTAAGTATTAATCAAATGCGCACCCATCGATCGATTGTTTTGCGNAACATCGGAGTTTGAACGCGTGTTGTTCGTCTCACGGACACTCCACACTATCAATGGGTTGCATACGTACATATGTTGCGCGCGTTTGGTGGATTTGCGCGATCGATCGATCATTGCGCGTTTGAACGATCCACCAAACGCGCAGCGCGATCGATCGATCGCGCAAATCCACCAAACGCGCCCAACATAATGCACCACGCACCAACTCCAGGCTAGCACTGACTGACACAAGGAGGTTTAATGGACTATTAAAACTCCTTGCCCTGACAACCGCTGAACAGTGTTGCCAAATGAACATAAGCAATGATGCTATTAAAGACACAAACACACTAAGGGAATGTTCGATTGAGCGTCGAATTTAAGCCTTTACGCTTGACTTGTTCAAAATTTTAAACAGAAGCTTAAGCTCCGTTGTTTTAAATCGTTTTGAAAGTGTTTGAAGTAACCTTATAACACAAAGCCGTTTTGAACTCTATTTTACGGAGCTAGACTGAGTTCTTGGACCTTTGAAGATCAATTGAAAATGGGTTAACGCCTAAGCACCAATTCCAATTCTACGGGTCAGAGCATTGACACCAGTCAAACATTAAAGGCCTAATTTCGCTGCTCAAAAGAACGTTATAATATGCGTAACCTCAAGTGAGGAGTATATAAAAAGTTATGCGCATTTTTCTTGCTTTTTAGCGGCAAATATTTTTTTATTATTTACTCTGTAGCGCATCAAGTTCGGTAAACTTTTACAAAAAAAAAATAAATAAATAAATAACACCATGACCCAGACTAATTCACCGGTAGATATTGATAGTACTCTATAAGAGAAGTGGAATGATACCCATATATATCGGTCAAAAATGCATAGTTTTAGAGATATATAACTTTGAAATTCCCATTTTTTTTTCTTTGGGAGAAAATAACTGGCGTCATTGAAGGCTTGCTAGCGACCCCATAGGAACCCAACCTAACTTAACCCAGCCTAACCTTAACCAACCTAACCCAAATCATCCCAACCTAACCTAATTCAACCTAACCAGCATAACCTCCAAGAACCCATTAAAAGAGGTTTTCCATTACGCTGCGTGAGAGTAATTATTTTCTCTCCCAAGAAAGCAATAGGAACTTCAAAGTGAAATATCTTGAAAACTATGCATTTGCGACTGATACATATGGGTATCACTGCATGCACTTCTCTAATAGAGTACTATTGATAACTAGGAGTGAATTAGCTGGGAACCGTTGTGTTTTGTTTTTTTTTTTTTGTAAAATAATACTTATAGTTCTACTACTTTAAAGAATTTTTTATTCATTTTCTCCAGTGCTCAGCGAACGATAACATATAATATCTGATCTCTCGTACCTTAATCAAGCTTCTACAATATTTTCATATATACATAGCTCCCAGTTAAAGTCTTTATGCAGTGTTTGATGTTGGATAAGTTTCATTTTATGCAGTGTCTTTCATTTTATAGAAATGGCGGAAGAACCGCTTGAATGGCAACGCTGCAGCCCTTGCTTATACGCTACTTGAGGCCCCCTACATGGGAGGGCGGCTTGCTTACGCGTCTATGCCAAATGCCACCTGTTGCCAATGCCTCTGGCACACCGCTATCTCCTGTTGCTTACGTGAGTTTGTTCCTTGGCGACAACAGCAAGTCCCGGTGCAGAGAATACAATTTTTCCTACTGATTTTCACTTTGCAGCGTTTGAATGTGATGATGTATTAATTGATTTGCAATATACCTGGGTGTGAACTGTGAACCTATTGCTATCATAGAGCGTTGTACAGAATGTAGGTCGTGAAGTAGAATAGTGCTATAAATTTGCTCCCTAATCTGTAAGGCTCATTTTGATGTTTTAATCTAGTTACCTAAACAAGTATTTTAAGTGAATTATTTGATGAAAAATTCCCAAGGGGAGAAAATATATCTATATATATTTTTCTCTCTTGTACGAACAGTAGGTTGTGAAGTAGAAATGTACATTCAATTCATAACCTAGCGTGTAAGACTCGTTGCTTATTGTTTTACGCTAGTTTACTGAACATGTATTGTAATAGAACTATTGTATGAATACCTTCCTACGGGGAGAAATATATGATTTTGATTTGATTTCTGTTTGAGTTTAGAACCTTGGATTATATAAATATGCCCAGCTTTCTTAGCTCCCATTCACTCAACTTTTAACGAGAAGTCAAAACCTGTAGGGGACACTTGCTGAAATTAAAACATTTTGGTTCTTCAATATGCGCGACTTCCCACAACAGAGCATGGGCGAACCTGAATATCCGATCTGACCCTATGGGAGGAAACTATCTGTGATCCCGAAAACGTAATCCTTCCGTACCGAACAGAAGTGCAAGGAAGGCGTCTAAATGCGTCTTTCTGTGACCACCTTGCGGATGATACCGTCTGATTTCGCACGATCTGTGGGTTTTGTAAACACTTTTTGACATGATTCTGAAAGCAATCAACAATGATCAGTGGTAAAAATTGATCGCATCGTGAATTATCAAGCGGGCTGATCATGTGTGATCAAGGAGAGATTACAGCCGTTAATTAAGCCCACTGCACACGAAAGTCGAAAAACCAGAACGTTTGACTTTCCTGAAACAAAAGTTTCTGTGACCGTGACTACTTTATAACGTGTTTGAACATCGCAATAAAATGTACGTTATTACGAGCTAAGACTCACTCGAATGCATTATGAAAGAGAGATGTTCGAAACTGAGCAGTTGGCACTTTCCGTGGATAAGTTTTTGTCATGGCAGCTTCGATTTTAAGCCAGTTCGGACCGTTGAAATCTGGCCAAGAAGAAGTTGGGCCACGTAGCTACAAAATCGGAGGAGTAAGGAGAAACGTTCCCGTGTTTCGACTCTCGGCTGCAGTGGGCTTTTTGAGAAGTAAAAATTCTAAATCTGAAATTCAAGTTCGTGATGTTTTCTGATATTTAAGCAGAGCCTGGCACGATGGCTATCGCCGAGTATACGACGGTGATGGTGTGTAGACCATCGCCATCGGAAAAACTACGATGTTACGATGGAACATCGTAAAAATCCATCGGCGATAGCGATGGTCCGATAGAAATCGTATCAAACAATCGGCAATGACCATTTTCTCCATCGACGATGGTGTTATGAGGAAGAAAATTTAATGGTCCGATGAAATGACTAACATGCCATCGGCGATGGCATACGATGGGCAGCGTCCTCGGTTGTACTTCCGATGACGATGAAACTAGAGAAAAACACTCTTACGAGTTTGAAACATTCATTTTTTAATAATAATAAAGTTCATTAATACAATTCCACAGCACAATTTAAAAAAAAAAAGATGAGGTACCAAAAAATCTCTTGAATCACTTTGGAATAGTACTAAGTCTCTCTGGTAGCTCTTTAGGAGCTAATTAAGGCAACTTTGTTTAAAATATATCCAGAAAGATATTCCGTTGTTTGCCTAGCTTATAATGAACAAGACAAGCAGTCCTACTGTTGAGCCTGTTCAACAAAGTGGTTATAATTTTTCAGAAAAAGAGAGAACGATACATAGAGAGAGCAAAAGGAGAAGTAACGATCGATGTGGCGATGTTGCCACACCAAAACAGAGCTGATGGCACACGGGTAGCGACGAAACTTAATCAGGACTGAGGAGAATGAACACATTCAATTTCGCTGGCAAGGACAGCAGCAGAAGAAAGGAAACACAGTGGGCACGCAAAACGGTCGCCTCGAAAGCCTTGCTAAGGGATCCCGTGGAGTGCTATAATTAAAATATTGAACTTGGGCACTCTGAGAGCGCATGCCTCCGCCAAGCGAGGCAACGGAAGCAAAAAATTCAAATTGGCTCTGAAACCATAATTTTCTTTGTATAGACTCCAAAATATAATAATAATTTGTGCCATTTAATAGTAGTAACAGCTTATGCAACTTTCTTGAAGATACGCTCATAACTTTTTGAGTTAAACTGCTAACAAACGTTAAGACAAACATACAAACGAACAAACTGA
Organism: Parhyale hawaiensis; assembly: GCA_001587735.2. NCBI lineage: Eukaryota > Metazoa > Arthropoda > Malacostraca > Amphipoda > Hyalidae > Parhyale > Parhyale hawaiensis. The sequence continues at coordinate 8,125,572 of LQNS02278186.1, forward strand.
TCTACACCAAAATTTAATCATTCATGTCTTTTAACATTACTAAAAACCCCTATAAATTTCACAGCGATCCATTTATTATTTTTTGAGTTATTGTGCTAACAAGCATAAAACTAAAACAATGACAAACGAACGAACAAACGGATCATTACCAAAATTTGGTCAATAACTCTTTGTTATATACCTAACAACTCATGTTAATTTCATAAAAATCCGTCCTCAACTTTTTGAATTATGGCATTGAGAAAAATGAGCCAGACAAACAAACAAACGGATGGACATATCTTCACCAAAAGTTAATCATCGGTTTCTCCTAACATACCTAACAATCCCTGTAAATTTCGTCCAAATCCGGTTATAACTTTTTTAGTTATCTTGGTGACAGACAGACAAACAAACAGAAAGACAGACATACACGACGAAAACATAACCTCCTTGGCGGAGGTAATTATTATATTGAATAGTTTAAACCTCCGTTTTCACAACAACGGTGATCTAACAGAGGGAGAAGCATGAGACATATAGTATGACGATAGAAATGGGCCACCCATGGCGTTCCCACACAGGATCAACGCGCTCGAAAACACAGAGTCAGGAAAGAAGATGAAAAACAGAATAGAACTTGAGCAAGTGGGAGTATGAAAAAGGAATGAAGCAAAGTGGGCACGAAAGTTAACAAAATCACGGACTATTCTTGTGATTTTCAGGGATCACGGTGATTCTGATTACGAATACACTACATGACTCTCATTACGAAAACAGAACTTATAGGATTAGACACTTCCGGCCGCTCTAAAGTCTTTGTTTGAAACGAATGAGCTGCTGGGAAAGCATCCGTCACCACAGTGCGATTTCTGAGGAAATTAAAAACAGGAAATTACGCTGTTGCGACCAGGAAGCAAAGAGCGTAACGGGAGGACTCGCGAGAAATTAGCACCAAAAAGTGACGTCATCGTCGACGAATCTATGGCTGAGCAGCCTAGACGTATTATAGCTAAATTAACCAGAAAAATCGTCTTAAATTGCAAAATTAGGACAATATTTACTAATTTAGCAATTATCTATACAAAATTTCAGTGCATGCTGGTGGAAACTTTCACAGCACTAGCGGTGTATTTGTTCCTATTCGGCGACCTGATTTAACTTCTCATTCTTAACTGAAGCCTTATTTACACTTCATATTTAGTTCACAGGGCTCTTCACAGAACATATTTATTCTTTACCAACAAATATAAGCACCATTATAGCCAATTCTGTACGCGAGAGAACACCACAGTAACAGCCTATTGCTCGAACTTTCTGTACTTGACAACATTTTACAGCTCAAGTAGCTGGGGAGTCATGAGCGGGAGATTGAATGAAATGAATCGAAAAAATACAGTGACAAGTTCAAGAAAACAACATACGAATGCCTGAGGTCCCACACTCAAATACTTCGACTCGTCGATGTGATGTAAATTTGCTACGTGCGGTCACGGCTAAGTTTTATTTTAGTCCTATTGAGTCCTCCCGTAGCATTCTTTGCTTCCTGGTTGCACCTCACCGCTAAGTTACCCATGTACATCGGCCATGTAGCTGAGAGGCTGCCTGCTCTGACAGCTACTCTAGGATTTTCGTTTATAATATACAACTTCTAAACGAATAGTATAAGGTTTCATTAGGTTAGGCATGGCTAGGTTAAGTAAAATTAGGTTCGGTACTGTTATCTAGGGGTTAGGTCAGGCTAACTAACTTTACTGTCCTTAACCTATAGCTATGCAACGGACCTGGCAGTTACACTGCTCTGAGAGCCCCGTCTGACAGGTACACGGCCGAGAATGAAATGAATCGAAAAAATACGGTGACAAGTTCAAGAAAACCACATACGAAAGCCTGAGATCCCACCCTCAAATACTTCGACTCGTCGATGTGATGTAAATTTGCTACGTGCGGTCACGGCTAAGTTCTTTTTTAGTCCTCCCGTTGAGTTCTTTGCTTCCTGGGGATAAACTAAGGTAGGCGAAACATTCATCAATTGTGGAAGTACCAAGGGTCCCGCCAACGTATTTCTATGTTTGTATCAAAACACAGGGGCAAATACGTTGCTGACAGAAAAAATGTGGGATTCACCGATGAAATCAGAATGCTAGGCAGGGTTAGGAGAGGTGTACAGTCATTAGATGGACGGCGTATTCTTTGCGGAGCTAGGCACACTGACTCGGCAGTGTTACGCTAGCACAGCTGCCGTGAGAGTACTTACTCTCCTCAGAGAAGGGGAAGGAAGGGGGGCGCGGGTAGTCGAACCTTCAGTCGGCGGCACCAAAGTTCTTGACGAAACCAGGTTGACTGTAACCATTACTTCCGCATATAGGGCCGGTTGACCAATATGCGTAGCACAAACCAGAGCGTGAAAATCCCAGTTGAGGGTGCGGTCATGCCAACTTTGCCATTACTTTAACATTTGCACAGGCGATCTCACAGACAAGGAGGGACTGGCATTAGCCCCCCAAAATGGGATAATCAAACACAACTTTCGACAGAGTATCCGTTTAACGATAGCAGAAGAGCGCAGGCGTGCGGCTGACCCTGCATTAGTCGTCGAGCTCTGCCAGCATTTGTTCTATTGTGAGATCATCGACGTTCTTCTGTGAAACGATATAAAAAAAGCTTTTAGAGCCGGGTTGTTATTATACTGAGAAGTATCTACATGCCTAGGCCTATGTCTTCACTAGAAAAGCCACAGGGTAACAGTGAAAGAAATGAGGGGCAAGCAGTAAGTCGATAGGATGTCATCGCAAACTTATTGCTACAACGATATTCCCGTTTTCCCTGCTCCTGTTTGTGGTCTTGCGTTTACTCTCTACTTAACTATCACAGAGGGAGCGCGTAGCAAGTAAAACTTTGTTGAGGGTAGAAAGTGAGAATCAGTCTCCGGGACACTGCTAAGATGGACCGAAGAAGTTTAATAGGCACTTACATTTGATAAGAAGCAAAGTAAGAAACGCATAATTAACATATTGTGATAACATCTATTTTAGGAATGCTGAAGACATTTTTCTAACTTGATTAAAAAAAAAGACAATGAACACTTGCCACTAGAAAGCAACGCAGAATCCGAAACTCAACCAACATTCAACACTTGGACCAAAATTCAGAATGACCAAAATTCAACACTTAACCCAAGTGGTCAGTTGGCCAAAATTCAACACGTGAGGAAAATTCAACATTTGAGCAAAATTGAACACATAAGCACAAGTCAAGACTCACCACAGCAGAACTAGGCAAGTGTGTGCTGCCCGTAGCCTCATTACGCTTCAGCTTCTTCTGCTGCATGTCAGGCGCCTCAGTGCGGCTCCTCAACTTGTTCCTTTCACCATCCCGCCTTTTCCGCTTCACGTTTCCAGCAGAAGAATTTTTATTTACATCTTCCAGCTTTCGTTTCTTCTTTTTCAACTCATCGCTTTTCTCGCTTGATTTTTTCAAACCTTCCAAACCATCCTGGGTTTCTTTTCGGATATTTTTACTCAATTTTATATTTTTCTTTGAGTTCGTCATCTGTTTCAGCTTACTCTTTTTCTTTCCCTTATCTTTAATCGACGCACGTAACTCACAAGTATCCACATTTTCTTCCTCTTCGCTGTTATCTAAAACAACGATGTCGCTTTCTCCACTATCAGGCTCACTTTCCGTTTGTTTCGTCTCGTTTTCTTCACTATCCGATTCGTTTTCTTCTTCTCTTCCGGTAATATTTAGGCTATTGTTTTCTATTACAGTTATCTCGTTTTCCTCGGAGTCTGATTCGCTTTCTTCTACATCTGGGCCAGTTTCTTCTTTGTCAGAAGTGTCCAAGACAACAACCTGGGGTTCTTCGTCACTCGAGTCGCTTTCTTCAGCTTCCTCGTCTTCTTCACCAAACTCTCCAATGACATCCACTTCGTTTTCTTCGACATCACTTTCTGCTATACCATCTTCATCATCACAACTCACTACACCGTTCAAAACAGCGTCAACTTCCTCATCTATGGACACGTCATTATCTTCATCATCATGGTTACTATCAGCGTCAGTGTCCTCACTGTCATCCTCAGGTAATGATTTCTCTTCATTATGACCATCGGAGCGGCTGCGGACTTTGGTTTTCTTCCCACCAGACGCTTTCTCAGCAACTGCAACACAGGAGCAACCATTCATTCATTCTATACTCTTATAGTATTTTCTGCAACTCTAAAACAGAAACTTCTATATTTGTATATCCAAAAATTCATGAACTAAAGTAACCACGAGCATTGCCAGGTGGGTCTGACATATATTTTTTTTCTCGGCATATCTCTACATGGAAGCGAATTCACACGAGTTCTACAACAATGCACAAGTAGGTACGGAGAAGAAAACAAGGCTTTGAGGAAAAATTATCACCTCCGCCAAGGAGGTTATTTTGATCTGTAGGCGTTTGTCTGTAGACTAGTTCTATGAGTCTGTCGGCCACCAAGATAACTCAAAATGTGAACAACGAATCTTCACAAAATTTACAGAGATTGTTAGGATGTTGGAAAGCATAGATAATTAACTTTGCCAGGAGAACCGTTCAATCGTTTCTTCGTTTGTCTATCTTTTTCTTGGTAATATACTTAACTTAAAAAGTTATGGACAGATATTCACTAAATTTGCAGGAATTTTTTTTAGAAATGTCAAAAGGCACAAATGACAAAATTTTGGTGATAATCGGGTCTGTCGTCTATGTTTGATTATATGTTTGCCAGAACGAACGGATCTTCATAAAATTTACATGGACTGTTATGTGTATCAAGAGCCATAAGTAAAGAATTTTGATGATGATGTAAGGCAATCCTGGTTTCAGAACCAACATGAATTTTTGTTAACATCGCCTTGTGGCGGAGGTATGCGCTCTCAGAGAACTCTTAGTAATATATTGAGTAGGTGAGGACTCTGGTTCCACAACAAAGGTGATATTAAACAGAAGAAAAAAACAAGAGACATAAGTAGAGTATGTCGATCGACACTTGGAACCCATGTACGAGGGTGTACCCACACACGAACAACGCGCATGGGAACAGCAAGTCAAGAAAGAAGAGGAAGAACAAATCAAAACTTCATCAGCAGGATTATGAAATGGGGAAAGCAAAGTGGGCACGAAAGAGAAACATCCCAAAGGTTTATCTAGTGGCTAAGGTTACCTACACAATCTCCTTGGAGCGCTGCTCTCTATAACACAGGATGGGCGAACATAACTAATGTAGTCCTATGTCCTATTGTATGTCTTCTGATAGGTTCTCGGCATATGTGCTGCCAGTGTTGGAAGGTCTCCAAGTGGAAGGGACCTCACATTATAGGTACTCTCTTACTGATATATTCCTAAAGCTTTTTGCATAGAGAGGACTACCCTGGCAATTTTGTACAAAGTATTGACTTTTATAGAGAGATTTAACTCTACAAATCCCCAACTTAAACTACTGAAGACAAATAACCTCATACTTGAACGCAGCCGTAGCATAATGACCGAGATAAACTAGTGAAATGCCGTTTTGAGCATAAGTGGTGGTGCAAAAGTTATATAATAATAATCTCACATGATTTCTACTACTACGTAATTGCTGGCAGTGAACAAGGGGCATAGCAACAAAAATGGAAATCATGGACACTCATCTCGCCAGTAGCGACGGCAGCCAGACGCAGCAAGCCCTGCGGAAGGCACTCAGGTAGACCTGAGGCCCAAAGACAACTACGTAAGGGCGAGCTGCATTACCATGCACAAACCTGGGCGTGGCCCCAACAAACCAAAGCAACTTTCACCACACCTGCCCCGGTCAGCTTGGATCAGCGAAGAGTGCAGCCAAATTTCAGTCTTGGTCAGGCCTAAGTAAATAGGTAGCACTAAATACTGATGGAAATGCTCACAAGCTTGGTTCAGCTCCAGAAAATCCTTATTGGTGACCTTTGCGGGCCGAATTTCAGCCTGCCTCGGTCGGTCTACATCCGCCAAAATATTCCCGTTGATGGGGAGGAGGTGCACGTGCCGTCACTAAAATCAGACCCAGCATCACTTTACAACGGCCGAACTTACGTGCGGTGAGGGCGGCGGCCCGCATGTCCTCCAGCGTCTGGGCGTACGCTGCCGTGTTGGGGGAGGCGAGGTAATAGCGCAGCTGCCGTATGCCGTCCCTGCACGCGCTCGCTAGCTGTTAAGGTTATTAATACCAGTATTATTATCACTATTATTAGCAGTAATATTTTCGTCAGTACTATTAAGTAGTTTGGGCCTCGGTCTCCACAACTAAGGCGATCTTACAGAGGGTGAAGGGAAGGACATCCAGTACCGTATATCGATAGAAAGGGGAACCCATGCACGGAGCTGTTCCCCCACAAAATGCATGGGAACTTTTAAGTCAAGATAGAAGTAAGGGTAAGAAATTGGGTAGGAAGCAAAGCGAACACAAGAGAGACGTCCCGACTACCTAGCTAACGGCTGAAGTAAACTACAGGGTACCCCTGGGGGCGCTGCTCCCCATAACATACAATGAGCAAACCCAAACTAACCTAACCCCTATGGCCCATCCTATGCCCCCTGAGAGAATGTCGTTCATGACACCGTATCTACGCTTCCGAGTTTAAATTTGTCCATAGGACAAGTGAGCTGCCTATCTCGCTTCAAGTTGACCGTGAGAATGCATATGTGGCCTCGGCATAACTTTACCGGTAGCTGGAGTCGAAGTCAGAACAAAAGGAAAAGATACACAGCCCCAGTAAGTGGCGCTGGCCTGTTAGGTATTATAAGAAGATTTAAGCCTCCCTAAATAAGCACTAAGTTCTTCTAAGAGAGGAAAAGGAAGGAACATATAGTATGTCGATAAAAAAAAAACTGGGAAAAATGCACGAAGGTGTTCCCACACAGGATCTACGCGCATGGGAACAGCAAGCTTGGAAAGAAGAGGAAGAACCGACAACAGTAAGATCAGTAGGAGTATGAAAGTGGAAGGAAGCAAAGTGGACACGAAAGACAGACGTCCCGAAGGCCTAACTAATGGCTAAGGTAACCTACACAAACCCCCTGGGTGCGCTACTCCCCATAACATAGGATGGGCGAACCTAACTAACCTAACTCTATGGCCCATGTTATTCCCCCGGAGGGGACGTTAACACTGTTGATGGACGCCCACAACAAACACTTCATCTTAACACTGTGGCCTCCTCCTTGTGCATCACATACAGTATACAGCGAGGAGGGAGCCGCGGGGACTGGTAGCTCAACGATTTCCAAAGGATGAAGCCTGGCTGACTTGCTGATTGGCTGCGCGAACGGCTGACAGCTTGATTGGTGGGTTGGAAGCGGCTATGGAAGAACAAAAATAAACCCTGGCCAGCACAGCGGAAAATGGTGGCGCTCCCTTTTCTTACTAAGCCTCTTTAGTGCATAGCGCCATACAGACCCGAGTTGCGGGGTCAGATATTTCGAGTCTAACTCAGAATCCTGAGCCTCCTCCAGTTTTTCCGACGCTGACTCTGCAACCCTCACACTGACCGCCGGAGTTGAAAGAGCGAAGTCAGACTCTGACTCCCGCATTAGGACAATTTATGACTCGGACTCCTGGTTCGCAAAGTATCCGACTGCTACCGACTCCGACTCTTTGTCCTATTGATTCTGGGCAGTTCCAGACTCCCACCACTAGACCCCCCCCCCCCCCAAGTTGATTGACCCAGCAAACTTGGGATCAAACAAAGACAATTACATACCTAATCTGAGGCTCGTGATTACCTTGTCAATTCTCCACCGCCGCCATTAAAACATTTCCGAAAGAACAGCAGCGTATGATAAGCCCTACACGAGACGCCAGGCGCGGTAGAGGGTTCAGAGTTCACAGACAAGTAGGCATTCTCGTCGCTTCACCAAGACAAAACCGAAAGTGACGTCACAGCCATTAAGATCAGTCAACCCTTCGGCGCCAAACGGGAAAACCGTGCGTTGCTCATCTGTTCACGTGCAACTCTATTCTCATAGTTCTCATTCACTCCGCTCCATCTCGAGGTGGATCGCTTCAGTATCTCCATCTATCCTCTTTCAACTGTTCATCAGTGACGACGCCAAGGAATTTGCATGGCGGAGCTGAAGTGAAATGTGGAGGGGCTGACGTTGCATGTATGTTGGTTACATGGTAGCAGTATTGGGACTGAGAATGGGGTTTGGCTCATTAAGAAGAGGGGGGAGGGGGGTTCGAGCCGCTACCTCCCCACACCCGATCTTCCTTAGGCGCCGACACTGCCCTTCATTCGACTGTCTTCCGCTTTTTCCCGTCTTATGCGAAGCCACAACCGGATAAATTTCGCATGAACCCTAAATGGGGGGGGCCACACTACGAAGTCTCATGCACAGCATGATGCGAGGATGAGCAGCTCGCATATCGTTCCGATTCATATTTTAAGTCGGTAGCATGGATGCAGCGAGATGAACGACGGATGTGATGCACATCCCGACATCAAGTTGGCTGTGCGATCGTACAGCGGGCGCAACCGGTATTGGGCATCGGTAGAGTAGACTAAACAACAAATCTAGCCATTATTTGTTTATTTATTTATTATTCCTTTATATGCACGCACCTGTGGGCAGGACTGGAGCAGCTGCTGGCCGGTGTGGAGAATGTGGAGGAGGTGGGTGTACGGAGGTGGGCAGTGCGGCAGCCCACCAGCGGCAACGGCAGACACCAGTCTGTGAGGTGGGCAGCGTTATAGCTCTTTTGGGCTGGGTTTGGGCAATAGGTCGCAATGGAGGAACACATGACAGTAAATGAGCAGAAGCGGGTCGGTACTTGAAGAGCCTATTCGGTTCGATGGCAGCAGTTATTGTTTTTATTATTATTAATTGTTTCCAGGAGAAGAAAGCCTGCGAGGATTACGGCTGTTGATGGCTTGCTTTCCATGGCTAAGGTTGCCATACTGTACAGGAAAGTAGAATCATACCTTACCAGCACAAATGAGCTGTTCTAAGAGAGAAAGGAAAAAATAAAATATACCGAGAGTAACGTGGATCCCATTCATGAGGGTGGGGTGTTCCCACACAGGATCTATCAAGGTGCATGAGAAAAGCAAGTCGGGATAGAAGAGGAAGAATAGAACAAAGCTACATCAGTGGAAGTAAGAAAATGGAAAGACGCAAAGTACACACCCATGACAGATGTCCAAAAGGCCTTGCTAATAGTTAAGGTAGCCTACGCAATTCCCCCGGGGGTCCCTGCTCCCCATAGTGTAGAATATGCGAACCCAACAATCCTAACCCTCTGGCCTAAGGCCTATCCTATATCTTTTGAGGGGGATTTTCATGATTTAGTTTAGAGTGACTACTAAGATTTGCTAGGTTCGGTTAGCGAGGGTTGAGGTTAAATATAACCTAATCGTCAGATAATACATGTGACGTCATCATCTAACTTGCTCACTCTGCCGCACCATATTAGGCTACTGTAGTATACCATTACACTTGATCAACTCACATCTAATATAACAACCGTGCATTACAACTAAAATCATTACGTAACCTTAAGTTCAACCACATCATACAATATTATTATTATATTGGTATTGTCCCGCTATTTCTGAAACTTAAAGACAATCAATAGCGATCTAAGATGATTTACTCGGCTTACAGCCGGAACCACAACGTTGTGCTCAAGTGGCAAGAGATGAAGGACGAAAAGAGAAGAAGACAGAAGAAAAAAGCGCCCGCACGCACGGTCACTTCTGTGGCCCTTCGCACGGGCGAGGTAAGAGCCCCGCAGAAAAAGTCGGTCACCTCGATCGGCGGCCCACCTCGCGGGACAAAAGAGAACCTACGTAACTAATCTTTTCAGCAGGAACTGCGCAGAAGGCCCTCTGGTCCCTTGGGTGCGTGATGCCCAAATATATTGCGGCAGGGAATATCATGCAATGTAGTCTATTTGACGCCCCTAATCACATATTACTTCAAATGTCATTTCAATCGATCACTCTGCCTAACATCATACCTGATCATCTTCTCCAGAAGCTGAGGCCCAGCGAAGAAGCAGCGGAGATCAACTCTGCCCGACACGGAAGTGTAGCAGACACCCCCGCTCCTGCTGGCAGAACCGCTCTCCGTGCCTCCATAACCGCTACTGAGCGACCGCAATTCATTACTGGACGACCCGAGCGTTTGCGAGAACGACCGAAATTGCGAGATGTAGTATCTGGCGAGCACTGGCACATCTTCATTGAAAACACGGGCGCAATCGACGGTCAGTGTGTAATGGGATGAGGTGGACGACGCCACGCAGTGCAGCAGCTCCAGGGCAGCGGAAGATATGAGGCCGCTCAATGGAAGCGATAAAGGAACTTCTGATTGGGTTTCTGTGTCAGGGATGCCGCTGGAAATTTGAGATTGCACCACAGTGTAGCCTTTTTTCTTGGACTTTTTCTTTATGGACATATGTGCAATAGATTTCTTCGATAAACTCTGAAAATAAATTAAAATTTGTTAGTTAATACATACTGACGTTTTCTAGCACGATTGTTTTTAAACAATCAATAGCTTTCTCCTGACCCTGAAATTGGGAAGAATAAAAAAGTGGACGCTTTTGAACCATACATTCCAGAAAACGAAAGTAAACCATGAGTGATGCCACAGAAAACGCAGATTTATCAGACCAGTGCATATTATTAATGTAATGAATAGTACCTAGTTTACGCCTCCATCTCCACAACAAAGGGAGATAAAAGGAACATGCAGTATGTCGAGAAGAACAAGGAACCCTCGCGTGAGGGCGTTACATGTACATAGGATCAACGGGCATGGGAGCAGCAAGTCGGGAAAGAAGAGGAAGAACAGAAAGAAGCATGAGCAACTAGGAGTATGAAGGTCTAGCTAATGGCTAAATTAACCTACACGAGCCGCCTGGCGTCGCCGCGCCCCATAACATAGGATGGGTGAGCCTAACTAACCCAACCCTATGGCCCATCCTATGCCCCTGGAGGGAGGGAACTGTGAAGAAAAGTGAACGGTAATAGCAGTGTTAGAAGTTTACTCGCTGAACCAACGTGAAGGAAACAGGTAGCTATTTCCCGTAAATCATCGTTCTCTGCTGTTACCTAGGTAATAATTCCGCTGGTTCCTCTCAACGTTTCCTCCATTCCCTTCTCAACCATACCAAGCCGAGGTTATGGCAGTTCAGGAGCACGGGATGGCAGCAAAAATAGTATGACGTAAACAATAACAAATTGAAAAAAAATAAAACCGGGAAAACAAGAATGGACACTAGCCAGGTGCAGTGATCACAGTATGGGAGCAGGACTGTACCGTTTGCGTATTGACCACACGAGGCCGACTCATCTAGCTATCTATCTACATTATACTAAAAGTTTGTGAACCGGTCTTGCTTGTTTACTTGTGTCTTGTGTCTTGCTTGTGTCTTGTGATCTTGTTTGACACATCTTCTTCACTTTTAGATAGGGAAGAAATTCGATGGATCTACTCACTACT
>LQNS02278186.1:8190117-8207467 GCA_001587735.2 Parhyale hawaiensis
CAACAACCAGTTAAACAACAAAACATATGTTCTGGAAACCTAAACTATTAAAACTTAAACGTACATATGTTAATTTTAAAATGCAATGAAAGCATAAATTCAATTGATAAACGCATTGTACTATTTTGGTACAGCATTGAAAAAGTAGCAAGGAATTTCATACCCCTTAAGTGCCCCTCTTGCCCCAAAAGTGCCCCTCTGACCCAATCCTGCCCCTGTCGCCTTCAGTTCGTTCCGGCGTCCCTGGTAGAGAGCGGAGTAACACCGTTCCAATGCCAAGCCTCGCCACACATGCATCAAAAGAATATGCCTATACAGTAATTACGTTTTGTAACCTGTAGAGACGTATTTTTCCCATATATGCCCTGCAAGTATTATTATTTTGCTGCTAGGTTATATTCGTCACAAATAAAACCAAATGTTTATTTATTTAGTTGTGTCCTAAAGGTTAGAATCTGAGAGCTCATTTGAAGTAAAGTAATTTTAATTATATAATTCAATGTAACTATCGCATGACTAATATTGACTATAAGCTCATTCATGCTTTTATGGAAACACCAGGGTTGCCGTTAAATTGGCCAACTGGCATATTTCACTGCCCAGTTTGCCTATTTTGGCAGTAAAAAGACAGTTTGGCAGTGAGAAACACAATTTGGCATAAAATTTAGCAGTGGAAGCAATTTTTGGCATTAAGCTTGCCGATGAGAAAATTCACTTTACCATTTAACCCATTTGGCTTTCGGATTAGCGACTTTTTGAAATTTGTTACAATGTAATGTTCAATTTACGCCTAGCCATGTTTTCCAAACGTAGCGCTGAACGAACCAAGATGCATGTTGCAACATAAAACATAATATCGTTACATCGAAGATCGAACGAGTTGTGTAATTGTGTTCAATCTTTGATCAAGGGTGTTTGTAACGCAGCGGTTGCCGCACAACCTCATAGCGCGGGCAGGCTATGGCAAAATTTGTTCAGTCACTCAACTTTTCTCTTCGGCCGTCACGTTGTCTTGACTACTGCTTATGGCACTTGAATGTCACGCTAAAACTATGAGTTATCGTATCTTAATTTAAACTACCTCAGGCCCCGTTCACATAGATCTTATCTAAAGCCTTCAGTCAACCTGGTTGTCGTGCCACTTTGATTTGATAGAACCAGCTGTAGAAAACGTGGGAGACTGAAGGATGAATCATGTCACTTTTTAACGGGTCGCATCATTCAAGTTCAACAAACAGAACCTTTATGTACTGAATTTATCCTCTAAAGCGCGTCAAAATTATGAAAAAGTTGACAATTTTTTTATCGTTAGTTCAACGATCAGAATCACTGCACTCTCGTTTACCACATGAAAACTAGATAACCTATAAAATATTGTAAGAACGTGAACGCCATCTTGTATTTGATCGCTCTCTGTCTATTTCCAAGCAAACAATTTCGCGTTGATTTTACGTCGATAACACGTCGTGTTTTGGTGGCTCAACGTACTACGCACTTCGAACTGTTGACTCCAAATAACGTTGTTAGAACGTTGTGCCTAGGACGTAGTAAGACAACGTGCTGACAATGTTATGACAACCTTCATAGCTACCTGACATTGTTATTTCAGCTCCAGATAACGTTGATACCACGTCGTACCACAACATGCTTAGCACGTTCTTAGCACGTTGCATCATATCTAACGTGCAAGGGACGTATCTAGCTCGTTGTATCTCAACGGACTAAATGATCGTTTTGCACAACAGCACAAGGAGCTAAAGACGTGTCTAAGACGTTGTTAGCACGTGATAAGACTTGCAAACAACGTTATTTAGAGTCCACAAATCAACGTGCAGAGTACGTTGAGCCAGAGCTCTCAACGTTGATTCTACTTCGTGGTAGCGGAGTTCTTTGCCATCGGTTTATCAGGCTATAAATATTCTAGAAATAGGCTGTTTCTATAATTTAATCTACAAGATTATGAGATACTACGAATGTGACTTCATACCATACCAAGCCGAATTATTTTCGAAAATGTAAAGGCTGTGACACACGCTAGCCAAAAGCTTAGGAAACTCTCGAAAGGAGCAAAATTTTTTCGCAAAAAAACACCTACCTGTTCACACGTGAGAATGGTCCGTTGGTTAAAAAACTTCCTTTCATCCAAATGACATTGCCATGGCTACCAACTAAATACCGTAATAAAATACACCTAACTTTACCTAATCTTACCTGACCTTACCTACCGGACCTTACCTAACCTAAACTAACCTTACCTAACCTAGCCTAACAAAATAAAATATTAAAAGAGGTTTTTCATTACACTGTGCGAGTGTAGTTATTTTCCCCATAGGAAAAAGACGAAAAAATCAAAGTCAAATATCTCAAAAACTAAGCGTTTGTGACAAAAACGTCATTCGTGAAAAAAAAGTCTTAAAATGCCTCCTATTACCTAAATAAGTCAACAAAATCATGAAAATTCCCATTGTGGCTAAACCGGACATTGACCAACTTTTGTTCCTAAATACTGAATCTTATTCCTCTTAAGGGTTTTTATTGTTCTAGAACCAGGATTGTATAACGTTCTTTGCTTTCTCAGTAGAATTATCGAGAATTTACGATTCTCCCTAATATCAAAGCCCTGGAATCTGGAGCATGAACAAAAATTTATTATTAAGCTTGTTACCTTTCAAAATAATAGATCAGTTTTTTTCTCATTTTATTTTCATTATAGGTAGAAAACACTCAATTTCTAGCAGCTGTACATGCATTTTAAAATTTTTGATGGAAATATTGTTGAAATGTAGTTGAAAGTTCGCAACGTTCACAATATAAGTAAACAAAACACCCACAATATTTGCTATATTCAAAAGTGACACGGACCACATGCCCTGTCAGTAAAGTTAATTATCCATTTTTCTCATTTAATACTAGTAATTTTGTGCGCTGTAGCGGCGTAAACTTGAGTCAGGCTTGAGAGAAATGTCATCGTTGTATAGCCTATAGTGAAGATATGCCAAGGACGCACCGTCCTTCCGCATGCACAGCGGGATGAGCAGCTTGCGTGTTATTTATGCTGCCGACTTGAAATAGATATCGGGACGACTTGCTAGCTGTACAACCTCGTATCAAGTTGTGCGTGCATTAATGAATTGTTGCCCTGATATGACATAGCACAGTTAAAGTTGCAGAGCACAAGTTGACCCTAGAACACCCACAGAGATCCCTTACGGTATGCACCACCGCCAATGAGGCTACGACGGAGCCCTACGAAATTTACGGAGATTTTTAAGTATGTTGAGAGGAACAGATGACACCTTTGGTAAAGATCCGCCCAACCGCTTGTTTGTTTGCCTTTTTTCTGGTTAGCATCACTCAGAAAGTTACGGACGGATTTTCATAAAATTTGCACGGATTGGTAGCTACGTTACGAAGTGCTAAGGGAGTTTTCAAACGTCTTCTGGGTTTTATTTTTAATATACCCCAAGCTTTCGAACTACTAAACGAAGTCCGTCTTCAGGGGAACGAAACGTCAAACTCATCAGCAGAACTACGAAATTAGTATACAACAGCTGTATCATGGCTACCGATTTTGAAATAGCTAATATTATATCGTAAAACAATGAAATTTGAAGCATAGAATGAAAGTTTCGTTCCTAGCAGAACCAGTCCTACGCAGCACGCTCCGAATCTTAAAATATAAAGTGTAATTTTGGTACAAAACTTATGGCGTTTTTCCCAGTTCATAAACATGCCAACTTATTCGTCAATATAAATATATTTTGTAGTAGTTTTACTAAGTACCTTCGCCAAGGAGGTTATGTTTTCGTCGAGTTTGTCAGCCTGTTAGCAAGATAACTGAAAAAGTTATGGGCAGATTCAGATGAAGTTTACAGGGATTGGTAAATATGTTTGTGGAACAGATGAGTACCCTTTGGTGGAGATCCTTTCATTCGTTCATTTGTTTGCCTGTCAGCATGAGGCTGGCAGGCAAACAAACAAATGGATGAACGGATCTCCACCAAAACGTAATCATCTGTTCCACCAAACATATTTAACAATCCCTGTAAACTTCATCCGAATCTGCCCATAACTTTTTCAGTTATCTTGCTAACAGACAGACAAACTCGACGAAAACATAACCTCCTGTTAATATTGGTTTCATTTCATTACACCTTGAATGTACTTTTATACTTTTACGTAATGAAGTTTTGGATTTTAACCTTCCGATGTTCTAGAAGTAAAATTGTTTTAAACCTAAGAACTTTTACAAGTGTCAAAAGTTTACGTTGGTCCGGCTGTTTTAGATGGGCCAATTATTTTATATCCTTGCACCTGTCCGGTCGCCCCTGAGCCGATCTGTTGCTATTTCATCAATAAACCATTTCATGTGCTCGGAGTATTTCTACCCAGCCTTCATTCCAAAACCTTGTTGGCGGAGGTAATTAGTAGCAGAACTACATAAAATATTTTTATTGATGAATAAGTTTGTCAACGCCATAACTAAATGAGTTATGGACGGATTCTCATGAAACTTACAGCTGTTGTTAGGTTCATTACAAAGAGTTATTGACCAATTTTTGTGATGATCTGTTTGGTCTTTCGTGTGTTAGTTACAGTCTTTGATTTTGTGTTTGTTAGCGGAACAACGCAAAAAGTTCTGAATGGACCTTTATGAAATTTACAGGAGTTGTTGATAATGTTAAGATACAAATGATTAAATTTTAATGCAAATCGGTTGGTTTGTTTGTATGTTTGGCTTATGTTTGTTAGCAGTATCACTCAAAAAGTTACGAGCGGATCTTCAAGAAAACTGCAGGAAGTGTTAATTTTATCAATAGGCAGATATGATCAAATATTGGAGTTGATACAAAGAAAATCATGGTTTCAGAGCCAATTTGAATTTTTCGTTACCGTTGCCTTGCTTGGCGGAGGTATGCGCTCTCAGAGTGTTCTAGTGTCTTTATATTTTTCTAGGTATTGTTTCGATGCTCTGCAAATTTGTTGGTTAAAAAAAGTAAGTAGCTAATTGTTTTTAAAATATCAGTTAATAGCTATGTGTTGCACATTAAAATTATCGTAGAAAGTAAATGTGTAAAATGGAACAAGTTTTTCAACAGTTTAACAAGGCTACTTACAGTTATAAAATGGTCTACGATGCACCTCAGACACTGTAATGAGTAAAATCTCCGGGGGACGGGAACAGCCCCCAAACTCCCGTCTCAATAACGAGTACGTAGCCCCCAGGGCTGTCGGAAGACCGGGAAATATTTTTGTAACCCTCCCCCCATACTATATACAAGTCTGGCTACGGCCCTACAGACCTCTCATTGACTTGTTTCCTAAGTTGATTTACGGTTTCCCTCGCACACTTATGGAAACAAAGTGGTATCTGATCGAAGTTAGGTCCTCTGCGGGCCAGGTGGTACGCGCGGCGACTGTACGGGAACTTCAAGTGGTACTTGAAGATTGGGGACCACTGAATTAGACGAATTAATAACAGAACCAAGAATATCCTAACCATCCTTAACCTTATATGTAGCATCAACTATGACTAACCTAATCTAGCTTTCTATAAGTAAATAACCCGTATATTATAAACTAGAGACCTCATATAGCTGCCAATACACCCTGCACGGCTGCACCCACAACACCAACTTATTAAAGCCAGATAATTTATCTGTAACGTATATTGATGTCCAAGTTTCTGATGCTGTTCCCAGTGTTTTAAACTTTTTTTGTTGTGAACATTATCTTTTTTTTCTCTCTTTGATTGAACGGCGACTTTACGGTCCTCTTAGCTACAAATGATGTAACATCTACACCTGGCAACTACTGTTTTGTTGTTGACAGTTAACACCTCAAACGACATGAGATGAGACGCATTTCAAGACATTTTAAGGTTATGGGTCTTCATCAAGAACTGATCTCGCTGGATTAACAGTTGCATGATTTTCAAGATTTGTTTATTGAAATTTTGTACATGATTTCTCAGATCCTTCACGGTCGGATCGGCGGCGCGTGCGTGTGAACTAGCGTTCCAACACACCTGGCTTTACACGCCATATTTTCTTCTCCTAATCATTACTTGTGAATTGCCTGATAGATTTTGTATCATATTGGCGTACAAAGTTTCTTCATTTTAGTTCTACATGCACGCACTTCCCGCTTAATCGTAACTGCCTGAACAGCGATTTGAGACTTGCAAATGGATTCGGAACCACATTGTCTCGATAACAAAATGAAAAAAAAAGCCTTTAGAGTCAATGTCCGGTTTAGCTACAACGGAGATTTTTGTGATTTTGTTGACCTATTAGGGTAATATGAGGCATTTTAAGACTTTTTTCACAAATGAAGTTTCCGTCCCAAATGCTTAGTTTTTAAGATATTTGAATTTGAAATTGCCATTGTTTTCCTATGGGAAAAAATAACCGGCTGCCCCATAGGAAGCTAACCTAACCTTGCCTAACCTAACCTTATCTAACATACAATAACCTTACCTAACGCAACATAACCTTACCTAACCTAACCTAATCTTACCTAACCTAACCTTACCTAACCTATAACCCAACCCCTAGCCTGTACCCTAACCAAAAAATTACGTACCCGAAGTTGAAAAAAGGGGTGTTTAGAAAAACCAGACCTGCCCTCAACTAACCTACCCGAAGTTATGAAGGATTCTAATCCAACTTACCCGAAATTAGTTCGGGTTTTCCTCCAGTACGGCCTAAAAAAAGCGAAAATCGACCCAAAGTAAATCCTTGGCGAGGTTAAGAGATCCTAACCTAACAGCCTAACCTTACCTAACCTAACCAAACATAACAACATAACTTTATCTTACCTTACCTAACTTAGCCTAGCAAAAAAAACTATTAAAAGAGGTCTTCCATTACTCTGTGCAAGTTTGGTTATTTTCTCCCATAAGAAAACAGTGGGAACTCCAGAGTCAAATACAGTAGGTATCTCAAAAACTAAGCGTTTGGGAAAAAACGTCATTCGCGAAAAAAAACTTAAAATGCCTCATATCACAAAAATCATGAAAATTCCCATTGTGGCTCAACCAGACATTGACCAAATTTTGTTTCAAAATACTGAATCTTATCCCTCGTAAGGTTTTTTATTGTTCTAGAACCAGGATTGTATAACGTTTTTTTGATTTCTCAGTAGCACTATCGAGAATTTACGGTTCTCCCTAATATCAAAGCCCTGAAATGGGGAGCATGAACAAAAATTTGTCATCAAATTTGTTACCCTCAAAATATTTGATTGATTTATTTCTCATTTTATTTTCATAATAGGCAAAAACACTCAATTTCTAGCAGCTACACATGCATTTTGAAAATTTTCATTGAAAATATTGTTGAAACGCAGTTGAAAGTTTGCAACACCTACGATATAAGTGAATAAAACACGCACAATGTTTGCTACATTTCAAAGTGACCCCGAACACTTGGCCCTTACTAACTGCTTAATTACGAAATTTACACTGTTTAATTTTCTGTTTCGTTCTCTTAATTTTGTGCGCTCCAACGGCGTAATCATGAGTCAAACTTGAGAGAATTGCCGTAGTTGCATAACCTATAGTGAAGAAATGCGAAGGCCACACCGTCCTTCCGCTGTTCCGCACTGTGTTCCGCACGCACAGCGGGATGAGCAGCTTGCGTGTTATTTATGCTGCCGACTTGAAATAGATATCGGGACGACTTGCTAGCTGTACAACCTCGTATCAAGTTGTGCGTGTATTAATGAATTGTTGCCCTGGTATGACATAGCACAGTTAAGGTTGCAGAGCACAAGTTGACCCTAGAACACCCACACAGGTGGTGCCGGCACCGTTGCATGATATCGGAGGTCGTTACCGTTACTACAGTTAAATTACCGGGGCGTTACCGTTACTCGTTACTGCCTCAAAATTGCACGGGGCGTTACCGTTACTCGTTACTGTAACGACCGTTACTTCGCTACTCGGTACATCTGAGTTTATATTGTATAACTAACCTGAACATAGTATAAAATTTGCTACTGTTATAAACTATGTCAAAGCAGGCCTAACTTGAATCTTTTGCCACAGAGTTCGTAATAATATCTTAATTATAATGAGAGTAACATTGTAGCATTTTGGCAACTGATCTCTATTTTTAATGTAAGAGAAATATCCGTAAAAGATTTAATATCTGTTGCGTGCAGAATGAAAGCTTTCCAACATACGAGAGCTACAGTATTAGCGCGTCATGGCTTGTATTATACGTAGCACTCTGGTCAGCACTGATTTTTCTGGCGAAGCAGAATTCCATAGGCGTAAATTAGAAAGGAAAAAGCTGCGTTGAATCTCATTTTCATGCAACCGACGGCTATCTATAAGCAGTTGAACTGTGCGTCCTCAAAAATTTTATTATGAAGAAAATATTTTTGAATTAAGCGACTGAAGTTGGCAGAAGCTGCATCCAAGACAGTGATAACTCGAAGTTCTGTAACTATTTTTACACGTCGTGTATATTTTCTTTGTGATGCTATATTACGATATTTATGGTTTTTGTTCGTGGAACGGCGGCAAGAGATCGCATGGGCGTATATTTCTTGCACTTTGTCGTGCAATGCATATTGTATCAGCTGCTTCATTTTGGTATTAATGTAGCAGAAGGCGAACCCCACCAACTCTCCACTGCAAGTGAAGTCCTTCCTTCTTAGGCAGTAAAATATCACTGAAAACAGATTCTCGTCTGGATGTAGTAAGTATAGTACAGAAGAGGTACAAGAAACCTAGAGAAAAATCGAGTATCATTTTGCCCTTTTTCTACAGCATAGTAATAAGAAAAGTTATTTAAATGTAGCAAAATAACTAATTCAAACAGAGCTTATCCTGTGAGAAATAAATATACAAAAACGTATTTGTCCTTGGATCGTTTAGTATGCGTCAAAGAAAAAAATATCTTGGTGCTATCTTCGATCTAACGCGAAACGTTCAGCTCTCACCAGCCTAGTCGAATGTCTGACTTGAGAGGGCTTTAAAATCTATTTTATTACTTGACAGGAATATGCATCGGCCGTAGCTTACACTAATCTTAATTTTCCACTCAAAATTCAAAGTGTATCCGATGACAATTTGATACAATTTTGATAAAATGTCTTCCAGTCAATATAGCGATTTCAAACAAAAAGTAAACTGTCCGTGGTGATACATGAAATGTGTTAATCAGCAAGAATTTTCCAAGAAATGTAATGTCGTGTATGTATAGAGGTCAATAGTGGTAGACTGTAATAGAATTTAATGCACCAAAATAGTTAGAGTGGCTAAAATTCCATTTGCAATTTACCTATTTCCAGTACTCATATTTACGTGCTTCTCTCCATTTGACGCACTTTTTGCGCCGCCAGGGAGGTTAAGTTTTTGTCAGGTTTGTCTGTCTGTCTCTTTGTCTGTTATTCTATAATTCTGTCTGTCACCAATTGCATACCTAGTGAATCGAGAGCATCGTTTTCATTTATACGGTTAAACTCGATGCATAAAAAGAATCCATGTTCTCGATGACATTTTACAGGTAAATTTAAGATAAGAGTGTTTTTGTATCGTAACGGTACGGCACATAAAAAATTATCAGAGACAGAGCATCTTTCAATATAGAATTTTAGTACCCTGGAAGTAAACGATGCCAAGGCAGCATCAAAAACTTCATGCAGCCACTTTATACTGCCGGACTCACTAGTTTTGCACTACAATTATCAGCAGAATTTGAGTTACCATCAAGCTCAGGATATTGTTAGTATATTCTACTGACTCTTGAAAGTAAAAATCAAGAAGATGGATCCATTTGACGTCACTAAAAAGCAAATTTGGTTATGTGCAAATATGTGATCTTGGCATTAATTAACTGAATTTTTCTAATGTAATACTCAGCAGTTTCTAGATTGACATGTGCGAGCAGTTGAAGAAACAAGTAAGGAGAGCAAAACCCATTTTTTTAAATTTAATACAGTGACATAAAGCGCAGCTGATCTAAATATCGCTGTTACATTGTTTTGTGAACAAAACTCGTCTTTTTATCTGTAAATCCAAATGCCTAACAACAGTAATGACGTATCCAACACCAAACATTCAATTGCTCCTCTCGGAGAATAATATTTTGTTACTAGTGAACCCGTGCGAGAAAAAATTCAGGCAATAATATATGTATTTGTTTAATTTTCTTTTCTTTGCTTGCTTGCTTCTTCTTTATCACAAGAAGTTTGTGGTGACACTTCTTCATTGATTGTACTTTCCTAACTAAAATACATATAGAGGAAAACACTACGACGGCTTTCTACTAAGCAGTATACTTCAGTTCGTCTTCAGCATACTCTTTCCCTTCCTTAGATGATATGCAAAAAAAAAAAACTATATAAGTAAACACTGAAACATCACTGAATTTCATTTCCGCTGCGTATCCAAAATACACAGTGAGATAGCTTCAGCGTAACAAAATTTTCGCGTCCAATAAGTTGGAGTAAATAATTGTTACGTCTACGACACCGGGGAAAATTGGTTCCTCTACGCTTCGCTAATTTTCTACTAAATCTGCACATCGTAAACAAGAAGAAAATATAATTTCGATGTAGAGAAAAAGTAAGGACTATCAGACTCCACGGACGATTAGCAATGTTTTTTGCCCACAGTTGATATTGCTTGTAATAAATACGGAGCTTTAGCTTTGTACCCAAGATACTCGAGGGTGGCATATAACTAGGACTCGGAAAAAACTTAATCTGTTGAAAGAAAAACCAAAATGGGGAAAACAATTTGCTGCCAAGAAATCATCGTGGCATTTACGCGCGTGCTGACCGCCGAAGAATATCTTACCATTTGTCTTGATTTATGTAGTCAAAATAAGACGACCAGCTGCCCTTAGTTTACTGAAGGAAGTATAGAGGGAGACGACACAATCGAAATTTTGCACGGCGGTCTGCGACTTCATGGTGCGAGCTGGCTGGATTGCTGGCTGATTTGCAGGCTGGTTGGATGGAATGGGTGGCGTAGATGCAAGCTAAGATTTCTTTTAGCTATAAAGTAGTAGACTCATGCTCTTCTTCATTTGCATGAGCTGCAAATACCGTTCACATGAAAAAGACTTCAGTTTTCGGTGCGCTGGAGCTAAATGGCCTTCGATATCCAGGATGCGACACTCCATAAATATTCATCCCCTTCTGATCCCTGAACGAACGCTAACCCACTCACGCTTGTTCAAATGGCTGCTGATCGGGTGCTGGCCGAGCCAGTGAGTCTCTCAACTAAACTGACCTCGAGAACAGAGCTCATCAGAACGCCGCTTCAGAAGGCTGCCAGGAGACAGCCACGGCGCACCCATTTTTGGTCCCACTGCCGAGGTCTTTCATCGTCTCCCTCCATCCTACTAAATAATGGCAATAGCTCAAAGAGTGAGGGGCGTATGTTCCGGTGTCTCTTTAGGAATGGGCCAATAGGTTCGTCTACTGCCGCCTATCTAATCTATATATACTCCGAGGGAGGAGTGCACCCTAAGTACATATTTACCCCTCGGGAGAGTTTCAAGTAAACATTGCCCTTGAACTGGAGAGTGGCGTTTCCTATCGAAAAGCGACATTGCCTCATGGAGCCTGTATAGAAAGTAGTCTTGGGTTCGTTCAGAGATTTATAGCCATTAATCATCGACTAAATTGGTGCTGCTGGAGCTATGTAGATGAAACTTGTATCATGTATACCAACTTATGATGAAAGTAACAAAGTGAGCACTGTGACATCAATATTCTGGCAGAAATGTTGAAGAATTGCCTGTCTGCATCTTCCTTAGTATGTGCCAAGGATGTTCTAAGAGGAGTGCACCCGCTCTATTTACCCAACGGGAACATTTCGAGTAAACTTTTCCCTTGAACTGGCTGACTGACATATATCCAATCAGAGAGCGGCATTGCTTCACGCAGACTGTATAGGAAGGAGTCCTGAGCTCAAATTTTTCTAGCCATTAACCATTGAGGAAATTTCGAGCGGATGGAAGTATGTAGAGGAAACTTGTATCCTGTATACCAACTCATGATGAAAGTAATATAGTGAGCACTGTGATATCAATCTTCAGACACGATTTTCTTGCAAAAATGTTGAAGAACTGCTTGTCTGTATTTTCCTTAATTATGTTATGTGCTGCCAACGGCCTTCGGCCCACTGCATAAGAGCAGTTCAGCCAGTTCAGGGACTCCAAACGCCAACTCGGGTCACGACACAAGCCATGTGTGTACTCGCCCAGAGAGAGCTTAGGCTTGCTCCTCCCATTAGAAGCTCCTTGGTATGTGCCCACCACGGCCTTCGGCCCTCTGATAGCATTTCAGCCAGTTTATGGGACCAAACGCCAGCTATCGTCACGTGACCTAAGCTTATGTGTAGTCTCCAAAAGAGAGCTGAGGCTCTCTCCTCCCATAACCTCCTTTTTGTACTCCTCAAAACTAAAAAAAAAAAACTAGGAGAAACTCCTGACTGGAAGAATCATGAGATGTGTTGACTGTATGTATTAAGCGATTTCCATCGAGTTAAGGTTAGCTTTCCGTTGTCAGTTCAATTAATAATGCCGCTATCGCAGCTTTATAAATTCTAGATGTGAAATTAATGCCAAATTATCAACAATCAAGTCCGGGAATTGCGGGTTGCCTAATGTTAAAAAAATGTATCAATTTCAATAAAAAATATATGAATGAAAATTTTTTTATCGAAATTTACTTTGATTTTGATGTGATCTTTATGAAAATAATTAGGTACGTCAGTTTTTGAATACTCTATTTGCTTGTTGTAAAATAAAATGTTTCTAGAGTTGTTACACTTCCCGTTTGTTTGGTGGATTACTGATCTATTTCAAAAAACATTAGGAAATTCACTTTCGCAATTAGATTTCGTCAATGTAACCAAACTAGAAAGAGGATTAGTAGCACTGGACATCATATTCACTAAAGACATATACATAGATCCCTGATAACTTCTAAACTCCTTCTAAAGGGGGCCGCTCCGCAGCTCTAGACACAACTGTCGGTTCAGTCTTGGCGTCCATATACGGGACAGATACCTACAGGCTACAGTCACCGCCAAAGCAAACCGCCGGCCAAGGCAGACCTGTTGCCGATGCAAAACTCTGGCTGTAGCCGAGGCTTGATTTTTCAATTGCCGTTTGTACTTCTAGAGATGAGAAGCGATTCAGCAGTTTGTATCCTGTTGGTTTATTGCTCCTACAACTTCTCTAGGTAATATTTTTTGACTCTGGCTTTACTAAAATTCTCATTGTAAATCCATTTTACAGCTAGGCTATTTAGCCTTCTAGGGAGAAGCTCTGATGATCCAGGGGCCAAGAGCATGGTCAAGTAGGTGTTAAGCTATGAATAACCCAAATCTGTACACACAAACAATAGATAACTGTGGATTGCGAAACAGCATTGTCAGAATAGCCTATCACTCTAGAGAGATTACAAAGAAAGAAACAAATATAATTTATTTTTCTCTTATGGATACTGTGTCCAACAAGGTTAGGGCACAGCACGATGAGGTTTGCATTAGCTATTAAAACGAACTTAAGAAACATACTAAACACTAGCATAAGGCAGAGTTATCATTATAGTCTGCTGAGAGTCACTGGCACAATGCCTACGTAGGTATTATTAATGAGATAACAAGAGAAAGCAAGCACGAGCCTAGAAATCACAGGCGAACGGGACCTGCTAGACGGTGAATTATTGGCTCTACCATTCGGTAGCAAATATTGGATTGTTTCCCGCATTTCAGCTACTACGAATGAAAGAAATATCTACGGTATAATAATGGGTGAGGGAAATTGTCATGTGGGAATGAAACACTAATTTTTGTTCTCATTTTATCATTTAAATTAAATTACGTCCAATACAAAAACGCGTGGTTCTGCCCAGCAGCCTATGTTCAACTGTGGCCGATGATGAAAGGCTGTTCTGTGCTATTTCTACCTCTGCCATGGAGGTTATATTTTCGTCAGCTGTGTCTGGCTGTTTGTCACTGAGATAACTCACAAGGCTATGGGTGGAATTTGACGAAATTCACAGAAATTGTTAGGTATGTTAGGAGGAACAGATGATAAACTTTTCGTGAAGATCCGTCCATCCGTTTGTTTATTTGTTAGTCTACCTCAGTTTTCTCAATGCCATAACTCAAATGTTATGGACAGATTTTTATGAAAATAACATGAGTTGTTAGGTATATCACGAAGAGTAAATGACAGAATTTTTTGTAATTATCAGTTCATTCGCCAGTTTGTCACTGTTTTTAAGTTAATGCTTGTTAGCACAATAACTAAAAAAAAATTCGATTGGATTTTATGAAATATATAAGAGATTTTAGTATTGTTGAAAGAAATAAATGACTAAATTTTGGTGATGTTCGATGGGTCCGTTGGTAGTAAGTTTGACTGTTTGTCAGAATGTTTGTTAGCAGCATAGGCCTAACTCAAAAATTTATTTGAGGAACATGAAAAAAATTACTAAACCTTGTTGAAGGGCGCAAATTATTGGATTTTGGTGCTGATACAAAGAAAATCATGGTCTCAGCACCAATTTCAGTTATTCATAACAGTGGCTTTTGCTTGGCGGAGATATGCGCTCTCAGATGGTCTATTTTTTTTATTTTTAGGGTAGATTCACTAAGCTATTGCTGCAAATTGACGGAGTAATAACTATTATGGGATATCAATTACTTAAATGCTTTGTGAAAAAAAAAAATTGCTGAAGTTCTCCAGCTCCTCTTTTCATGTCGTCTGTACGCAGATTTTTTTTATTTCTGTCCATTGATCCTTGTGTTATTGATTGATATAGCGACTGTTTGCATAGACGGGACTATATTATGAGGGTGTAGTAAAAAACTGGGTCATGCACTACTGTATGAAAAAAACGAAAATTGCGAGCGATATATTTTTATGTTTTTATTTGTCACCCATAAATTCGTAAACTAATTATAAATCACTAATACTGGTATTTCGTTAGAAGTTGTCAAAAGAACACAAAAGTGCAATATTTTGTTGTTTTCTATGTCAAACTCACGATTTACAATAATTTTATCACTTTCACACGTTTATTAAATTCATTTTTACCTAAATTGAAGAATTTCAAGAGGTGACATGAAGCCGCACTACATTTATATCCAGCTGTAATTACGTCTTACAATATGTTGAATAACAATTTTGTGAGCCTTATTGGCTTTAAGAGTTAATGGTAATTTGGAAATCATGTCGTGACCTTGATGGCTGTCGTTCATTGCTTCATACTCAGTGTTGCCAGATGCGAGGAAAAGTCTGGATTTCTCCAGATTTTTGAAGCATGTGCCAGGATACCAGATTTTTTTAGAGAATGGGCGAAAAATCTAAGATTTTTGAGAATAGGAAAAAAACTCCAGTGAAAAATCCACATAAATGCCCACATATTGGAAAAGTTTCAACACAATTTGCTTAGCGTCAAATTCGAGCAAACAAAAGACATCCGTGCACCTAAAAGCTCATTACTACTCTAAACTTGTTAACTTGATTATTCCCTATGACCTCAACCACGTTCAGTGAAAGCATTCAAAGCAAAGCTGTTGTTTTTTCGAACTTTCAGTCACTCAGTCCTGGTCGTGATCATAAACAAAAATGAGGTAGGCTAGAGAACATTCGATGCGCGTTGCCTGTTACAATGGGTTATGTTTTTTATTGTTAAGAAGGATCATTGTTATATTGTTCAGTTATAAAAATGCGAAAGTTTGACTTTATGCCTGCATTCATCGCGTGTCTATGCCAAAAATAGAAAATCACAGTAGTTCCATTAGGCTAATAAAGGGTTGTTAAGATTAAGTTTTTACAATCAACCCTTTCATAGTTCAAAGCTTTTCTATAGTCTAAAGGTTAATTTATGAAGCATATAGTTGCACGTTTCCGGGGATGACAAAAGTGACTCTGTTATGCATATATACTAATTGAATGCAGCCATTCTGCAAAAGCATGATTGAAATGTTGCTTCCTGACTTAGTAAGCAATTATCAGATGATAGAACTTTTCAAAATATTAGGTTCTTTTAGCTTAAAAATCTTTGAAATGGCAAGGAAAAAAATCTCAAGATTTTCTTGGAAAAATCCAGATATTTTGAGCTCAATTTCCCCGGAATCTCCTTTGTAGGATCTGGCAACACTGTTCATACTGTTGGAGTCCAGTATTAGGAGTGAGTAAGCTGATTTTTGCTCGTTATTGAATCTCAACGGCTGTTATCCAATACGCTTATTATTATTGCCCTTTATTTAATCTTAGTGGCTGGTATTGAATACGCTTCCTATCTATCTTCTATCTATAATATTAATAGCGTTGTTCCTACGTGTGTTACGCTCTTCATCAGTAACAGATAGCAGGAAATTAGATGTATAGTTCGGTTGTATCCATGATAATATTATGGAAGATGAAGTCGAGCTGGGCTACATGAACGTGCTTGTGAAATTTAAAGGTGATACGGGCAATACAACTGGACAATACGTCACATACGTATTTCCTTTCCGCGAAGGCAGTGTCAAGCCGCGTCTACACGACGATCTTTTTCGTCGAAGTTTGTGATCGCGAAGAGATGTTGATCACCAAACACACGCGGCGAGCCTTCGAAGTTTGTGCTTCTTGATCGCCAACAGTGCTGAAAATCACGATCACAAAAAGTTTGCAAACTATATTTCGTTCTGTAAATAGATGTATCTATTTTAAATATAATATTTAGTAATTAAACTAAACTTTTTTATTCAAATTTGCCCGCTTAGCGAATTTTGTTTATGTTTGATTTGAACTTCTGTACTGCGGGAAACATGTGGCAACTATTTGTTGCCAATTAGTAATAACTGTTGCATATTTTCCTCAAATTACATCTGTACCTTCTTTTTTTTTTAATTAGTTAAAGCTACAATGGAGCAAGAGTTCCGTTTTAATGGAATAAACGGATGTATATTGTGTGTATTACAATAAAAATTGAATTAATTTATACATAAAAAAAGGAGAAACTATTGTTCTATCGTGTGCATTTCTGCGTTTGAGGGGATGCCAGTGAATGAATTTTTAGCTGTACTTTTTGCCAGTATATACAATGTTTTACCGGCCATCAGCATCTACAATTATCATTATCGTTAATGCACTCCGTTTAGCTTGTGTAGCTGTTATTCTCAAAAGAAATATAACTTTCGCCACTGCTGATGCCCAGGACCCAATTCACCCCTTATAGCACTTGAGACTTTAGGGCCCCATACATGGGCGTAACCACCTAAGGGGACGGGGGGGACGTGTCCCCCCCAACTTTCAGACTGGGGGGGACAGTGTATATTTTGTCCCCCTCAACTTTTCGCCTTGAGGTTAAGTTTTAATTA
>LQNS02278186.1:8269537-8286857 GCA_001587735.2 Parhyale hawaiensis
AATGTTACTTTATCGCTATGTACAACTCTTGCTCTGAAGCTGCACTTCTGCCTGTGAAAATTCTAGACAGATTGGTGAAATGAAACGCTAGTAATCTGTAGAAGAAAATGTATAGAGAGGAAAAAACTTCTGAACAGGACTCTTAAGGAGTCGAACACGCACAATGAACACAGGTATTTCTTCCGCTTGTCGTCAGAGCTTGTGCCACTCCGATAACGTTACACTTGATTACCGGTTTATTTATATGCAGAGGTGGGCGTAGCGCCGCTATATTAGCGGCACTACTGTAGCGCCTCTACAAATTTTGTAGCGGTAGCACCACTATATTTTTAAGGTTGTAGCGGTAGCGCAGCTACATATTTGCTGTAGCGCTAGCATATGTAGCGCCGCTACTTTTAACAGAACTGTACAAACGGGACTAGAAATTATTTACCGTGCAAATTCATAGGTTCATAGTACATAAACAAACTGCATATGGAGTTTCTGACGTTGTAGATTAACTCCTCCCCGATAACGTCAATGTTCACCCCACCAATTTTCCTGCTTTCGGTCTATCAAATCATATCCTAGCGCCAAGGTACTACACTTCACCAAGGATTTTACCCATCATGCTAACTTATTACACGGTGAGTGGAGTGAAGAGAGGAGAAAATTAGACGATAGTGGGAGAAATGTTAGTAGGTAGAGGGAAAATGGAAGAAAGGTGAAAATAGAAAAATAGGAGGAGGATGAATGACCGGACAGTGCCGGTTTGGTTAGAGTAGGTTATTCATATAGATTACTGAGTCGTTTTTAGTTGGAAGGGGATATGGGTCGTTAACTTGCAGGAACATTAACTATCGGTTGTTTAATTTTTCGAGCCTTACTATACGTAAAAACACATCTGTTCTATAAAGATTGACTCAGGATAAAAAAACGTCGTAGAATTTTCCCGAGCCTTTTATACTTTACTTCTAGTTCCGAGAAAAGAACCATTTTTACTGTGACAACACCACATTATGGTTAATGTGGCCTTAATATGTTACTAATTTCATGGGTGACAATTCTAGTGAAAAGTAGTGCCCTGGAGCAAGGATATAATCAGAGTGCATGTAAGATCGAGTCTGAAAGACCGAAAGTAGCAAAATTGGTGAGGTGGAGGTGAACGGGGACGTTGTCTTGGTGGAGTTAATCTACAACGTCAGAAACTCCATATGCAGTTTGTTTAAATACTATGAACCTATGAATTTGCACGGCAACTAATTTCTTGTCTCGTTTGTCCAGTTCTACGTATCGTGTTTGTAAAAACTTATTTTCATATTTGAGACCAGGAAGCAAATACAGTAATGCAACGGGAGGGCTCAATAAGACTTGAATACAACTTAGCCGTGACCTCACATAGTAAATTTACATCACATCGACGAGTCGAAGTATTTCAGTGTGGGACCTCAGGCCTTCGTATGTTGTTTTCTTGAACAAATCACTGTATTTTTTCGATTTATTTTATTCAATCTCTAGCTCAAGACTGGACAGCTACTTGAGCTGCAGAATACAGTAAAATGTTGTCGCCAAAGTTCGAGCAACAGGCCAACTGTTACTGTGGTTTATCTCGCGCACAGAACTGGCTATAATGGTGCTTATATTTGTTGGATAAGGAATAAATATGTTCTGTGAAGAGCACTGTGAACTAAATATGAAATATAAATAAGGCTTCAATCAAGAAAATGAAGTTCAATCAGGTCGCCGAAAAGGAACAAATTCGGCGCTAGTGCTGTGAAAATTTCCACCAGCATGCACTGCAATTTTTTTTTATAGATAATTGCTAAGTTAGTTTACATTATCTTAATTTATTTATACGCTGGAGATGAATTTCACGATTTAAGACGATTTTTCTGGTTAAATTTGTTAAAATACTCCTAGACTGCTCAGCCATAGATTCGTCGATGATGACGTCACTTCTTGGTGCTAATTTCTCGTGAGTCCTCCCGTTACGGTCTTTGCTTCCTGGTTAAGACATGTAAAGAAGCAGCAAATGACGCGATTTAAAGATTAACGGTAAGGCCACCTTGAGGCCGGCATATCATTCGTATTAACGAATGCGTAGCAGATGCTCTCGTCTCTCTAGCTCTTTCCGCTACTATTCATCGTCTTTAGAACCTCTATACTACAAAACAGCTCAAATCGCTCCTCATATATGTATGTTAGTACATATATAATGGTACAGATGGCGGCACCGGGGGCGTGCGGGGGTCTATTGACATAAATGTATTATGTATAGGTTTTGTAAATTAACAGACCATATATCTTTCAGAAATTTCTCCTGAGAGTTTAGTGTTCTCTGTTATAAGGTTAGGTTTGCCATTCAGCCGATAACTGCTCTATTTTGTATTCATATTATCACTTTGCAATTTATTTTCTTTAATCTTATGCATCTTCTCCGGGTATTCGTAATAAGTATATACAATTTTTACTTCCTGACTTCTCTTCTACATTGCCAAAGATTTGTGATGTCTCTATACTCTATATCTTACCCATCTATTTATGTTCTAAGATTTCGTAGTCCAAAGTTTATCGATCATTCTCCATAACACCCCACGGACCCCCCCCCCCCACTTCCAGCCTTCCTCTAGACTAGTCTCCCCAGACACGCGAAGTCCATATCGCGACCCCAAGTCGCCACCTGCCAACACTTTCACTACAGCCTGGCTCCGATGTATTCCTGTGAAGCTTTCATGGCTTCACTATAGAAGAGATAATTTTGCTTTAGTAGATATCATGGAGTATCCGTGATACGAAGACGCTGTTCGTATTTTGAGTGATCTTAATAATGGCTGGAAATAATTCAAAAGGATTGTGCCACTCAGCAGCACTGACCAGTGAAGTCAGCAGTTTCAGTGAATGCTCCATTAGCAAATTAGTACCGAGTGTGTGAGGGGGGTGTTGTTATCAGAGAATTTGGCCGTCATTTCTTTGTGGGAAGAGAAGTCAGCGGATCGGTATTATCGAGCTTTTGTCAGAATAGCAAAGTTGTTCGTTTAATCATGAGTCTATACAACTCCGTTTGTTACGGGTGAGGACAGCTTAGTGGACATACACGCTAATGGTCACACCGGATGCCGGATCTTTACAAAAGTTTCAAAACTTGGAAGTAATTTAAAGCCCTTGCATACTAATAAATAGATCATTTTACGGAAACAACTTTCGAAAACTAGTTAAAATTAAAACAATGAAATTAAAGAAACAATAATTGTAACTTTTTGGGAACCTAGCGCCTTGAAGCAGTTTACCAATTAAAAACAAAGTTGATGGGTATCGTAGCTATTCAGACGGTTCTGCCATCCTTCGATCGAGGACCTCTACTTCTACTATCTTAGACTATGATGAGTATAGCTGCTCTTTACAGAGGTAATGTGATCACACTGCCGGCTAGATTGAGAGCTGGGGCGGTGAGTCTTTACGTTGCCTTTATCTTCTGCAAGGGGATTTAATTTTAAACTGTTAATATAATCACTTCACAAGTTCACAGCATATATATATTTTTGCTGCATTATACTGTATACTCAACAGGTATGACACAACAGAACGTTCAATAACATCATTATTATATCAAGAATTCTGCTTAGCTTCGCGATGCAAGAGACAATTTTGTACGTTCCTATAACTTACAAGAGTCAGGTGCGTAGGAGAGCCAACCACGCCGGGGGCGGAGGGGTCTGTTGTATTTTGCGACCCAACGTTCCGATGTTTGAACTCCTGATTACCCGAACATCAGAACACGATATTAAGACGCAATATCTTCTCTGCCCTCAAAGGATGACGGCAAAATTCTCTGATAATAATACTCTCCACTTCCGATAGCAACTTATAGGTTAACAACTTCACTGGTCATGTGGCTGACGCCACTTGATGGATGGCGTCTGTGTAGCGTCGACGTTCATGGATTAAAAATCAATTCTCCAGAGCAAAGCCATGAAGAAATTTCCAGGACTGCATCGTTGGCCAGACGCAACATATTTTATTGGTGATTGATGCCCTAGCTTATATTGCTGAGTAGCATGACCACGCCTGAGACAGGGTGGTATATATCGCCCAAATTTTTTGGTATTATTCAATTAAATTCGTCGCAGATTTCGATTAGTTTTCTTTTACTGGTGACTTTTTACTGTTGAGGACAGGGCCCTTAACCACCCTCCCTTCCCCCCCCCCCCGCGCACGCTGCAGCCCTCTCGGTGCCCAAGTGGTCAGGGGCGTCAACATCGGCGGGTTCGAGTCTCGTCTTCACCAGATCTCTCCCGCATCAGGTCGGGGTATAATGTTGGCTAAAATACTTTACTTTTACTCAAAGTTTTTGCTTCAACCGCCTGCGTGTATGAGAAATATCATATACGATATTTGTTACCTCAAGTCATCACAAAACTCCCTTGCAACACACGAGTATCCATTTGCATAGCCGTCAGCGGTCATTAGTTTGCTTGGGTTATAATTACTAACTACTTCATCCGTTGTTTTCTCAAGAGATGTTGATTTTAGTATGTAATTTCTTTTCGCTATCCGACTGAGGACAGCTGATCTCAGCGGCAGTGCATGTATGCAGACAGAGGCTTGTTTGATCAATAGAAAATAAAACGGCACTGGCATCTCCGCAGCAGCTGCTTCGCCGCACCTTGTCAGCTATAATTTAAACAAACAAATTTCCCCATCAATGATGATATATGAAGGTAGCCACGAAAACAAGCCTAAAGTGCCTACATGGAACATATAAAGATTTTGTTGACGTATCCATTTTACGTATCAAAAATTGGGCCAGTTCAATGTCCAACTGCTATCAGCTGGACAGGCATCACTCGGGGAGAACGAGTTGAAATGACTGTCGTATGAACAGGGCTTCCCTAATAGCAACACCAAGAAGAATTCTTTGGGACAGCGAGTAAAATCAGCTGACTTTTGTTCCGGTGTCTCTCCTGTCGCAGATTTGGGCATCATAATTAATCAGCCAGTTCATTCATGCAATAAAATATTTGGAGAAAATTAGCATCCGGCATCATGCGGGAGTCGAAAACAAAATGGAGTCGAAAACCGGGCGTTTATGGCAGTCATTTGAGCAAGTGTAATAGAACGACGTAACTTTAGCTAGCCGTCACTGGCTTGCTTTGGTTGTAGCAACCAGATGATGAGAAAATTACAACAGACACTCATTTAATTTACCTATTGCTTTCATTTCCACGGAACTATAGCAGTTACATAAACAGAAAGCGATCGGTAATAGCATTAAATTGCGGACGTACGGACAGATCCGACAGAATGTGCTGAAAATGTTCACCGCCCCCGCAAGTTAGCGTTGACAGTGCAGTTCTTATCACAGTAAAGACAGAGACATCTTGGGTACTTTCCAAAAGGGAGTCGTGTGTGCCACCACCCCACCAATTCGGCGAATTTTCGTTCATATTATCCGTTACTGTTATTACGCAATGGTCGAACCAATGTACTTTATACTAGCATTGTTGCCCATCAAATTTAATTCACTATTTAAACCGCAATTTATCCATTGTTGCTTATTGATATTCTCTTATACGTCCTATTATCTTACAGCAAACTTGGTTTTAAAGCAGTTAGTATTAAACAATATGATATTTTTTGGCTCAAAGAAATTTATATTCAATAAAATGAGGTTTTATATTATATAACTTCTACTATGATACGCTAAACGAGCTTCTTTATTCATTCGTAGGACTACTTGGAGAGAGAACCTTTGGCAACCCGATATATTTGCAACAGTCCTTGGGACTGCTAAACATGACCTAATCGTAGCTTGCGAATAACTACACTGCAGTGTTCGTGTACTGGAATTACATGATGGTAGAAGTCAAGCGCGACACGATGAGGTTAGGCTCTGTGCCACAGTTGATTTACAGAAGATAGTTGAGTCAAATTTGGGTGTATTCGCTGCCCTCCTAAATTTTCAGGTTCGTGACGTCAAAATTACGTCAAGCCACTGTGGAAATAACAAAGATTCCTCGCTGCAGCAGTGGCGTGACGCAATTGTGACGTCACAAACCTGAAAATTTAGGGGCGTAGCGCATACACTCGAATTTGACACAACTATCTTCTGTAAATGAACTGTGCTCTCTGTAGACTTAAGCTTCAAATTGATTATGGGATAGATAGTATTTACGTTCCACTTGCGCGAATATATTTCTGAGTATCGCAATAATGTGATAGAGCTTGAACTGGCGCCGGTCCATTGATGACCCTTTATTTTGGGCAGTACAGGAGAGAGGATGGTAATGTGTAGTTGAAGTGGAACGGGTCGCGCTGGCCTCTTCTGATATAAGAATTCGAATATCAACAGGCAGTCGCAGTGTGCGCTTCGTATTAGAATAGCGACCTTGACCAAAGGCACTGACGAGTTCGTGAAGTAAATTATTCACCATCGCGACCCTCAGTAAAAATATGTGAAATGCGGCCATTTCTTCTACTGTATACTGTTCAAAGGGCCGGAGCGCCCTCGTCTACGAACAAGAACATTATAACGGAGGAGATAGAAACTTGATCCGACATCGTTAGGGAAGAACCCCAGAATGTGAAGTCGATACAAAAAGCTTAGCCGTCATTTCTGCCGGCAGCGAACACCAGGACTACGAACAGTCACAATATCAGTGGCAAGCGAAGCATCTCTCGCCGGTCGGAGTGCAGAGTATGCGTGGAACTCTGCGATATTTGTTGATAGCTCAGATCACCGCACATGGGCAGGGAAGCTATAAACAGGCTGCCGATACTTGTAGCCGAGCCTGCACGGGGTGCAGAGTGTGGCCTAACTGCGCCAGATCTCGACAAGCTCTTGGCCACACTCTGCATCCTAGCAGCAGCGTCGCCATGGCAACGCTTGTGAAGTCATTTGCTCGTATTTCCAAAATTTGATAAGGTGACGGTCCGATTGATTAGTAGCGCTTGGATTGTCTCAACAGTTAATGCAGTAGATCGGCACGGAGAGACGACGCAACGAACTAACAAATATGTTGGGGTGTGATAGTAGGAATGAGGCGCGTTGCGTTAAAAAAAAGCGCTTTTGCTTTTGCACTGGTGTGGCTTAGGCTTACTGCATAAGACAACCTCGGAATTTCCACGGGTCCCACTGGTATAGCTTAGAATTTCCACATTAGATAACCTCGGAATTTATACGGGTCCCACCAGTGTAGCTTAGGATTACTACATCAGATAACCTCGGAATTTCCACGAGTCCGGCTACCTTTTCATTAATGAGGGTATTTGCGGCCGGCAAAGATGACGGTGCTGCATTTGCATCGTTACTGCAACTCATGGTTCAGATTCTGCTGCAGAGTAGACATTGCTGCTGCCAGCGTGATATATTCCAGTTATGGAAACTGCGAGCGCCGTCAATTCTCTTCAGCAGAGCATTACCATCCTCCTTCCAGTACTGCCAGAAATAGAGGCTCTGACATTAACAAAAGAACGCGAGTTTCCTGCTGCCGAGGTGTCGAAATTTCAGTCACAGAGACATTTTTGGTATCAGAAGCGTACGTGACACCGATGACATTTGTGAATTTTGAATAATTGCACAGTTTACAGCATAGCTGTATAATGTGCAGCAAGTCCTGATTTGAACGTATTTATAAGAAATTCTTGAAACACTAATTCAGCATGGAAACTGTTGGTGTAGGGAGATCTAATACGTTTCGATTTTACTGTGTGGCAGCCTAGAAACTGCTGTGAAGAGCGCTGATAGCGTTTACGCGGAATTGCTGCAGTCGAACGGCTGCGTTCTGTACAGGCGAGGGTCAGCCCAGAGGTCTCACATTTACAGCTATCGGGCTCTGCAAAAGTCCTGACCTGTTAAAATAATTTGCCCTCCGAAGTTCGTAAAGGCTTTGTTTATAATGAAATAAAACAAAATTTGTAATTTATTAGTTTATTATGATCTTAACAACATTGCTATTCAATAGGACCTCCACTGGCAGCAATGTAACGCCCTAATTGTGATCGGAAGTCCTTGCACACATTACGGACGTAGTCCTTCCTCATCTGGGCCCAAGAGCGGCTCACAGAGGCTTCCATCTCATCAAATTTGTTGTGGCGATCTTTGCATGCTTTACTCTCAATATGCGGCCAAACTCTGTAGTCCACAGGATTGAGATCAGGCGACTGGGGGGCCAGAAGTCTTTGGGCCAGAAAGTTATGGTTTGGCCCATCCAGTTTTGGACGGTTTTCGACGTGTGCGCTGGTGCACCATCTTGCTGAAACACGTTATCTCCATCTTTAACGATTTTTTTCTGATCCAACGAATAACTTTTGTGACCATGATATCCCTGTATTCAGCCCCTGTCAACCTGTAACCGCCCTTGAACCACACTGGAGGCATCTTCTCTCCATTCGAGGCCACAACGCCAAGCATCATCACAGAGACCGGATGGTTTGTTGTGGAGACATAACGAACATTGGAGATGTCTTGACCAAAGCTCAGAACTCGATCGTTCTATTTGCTGAAGACAGGAGCCACGGTGAAGTTCTTCTCATCTGAGAAAATGATGGCTCGATTTCCATGACTTCAGGTCGTTAAGAAGGCGGGGACATCACTCTTGACGCTTTTTAACCATGTCAGCAGTTAGCATCGGTCTTTTCTGACGCTTAAAGCTCTTTCCACCTTCACCCTTTACAGTTAATGACATGGTTGACACAGAAATCTTCTTCTTCTTTGCAAATGCAGTCGTTTTGAGTTTCGGATCATTTTCAAAGGCTTTTCGAACATTCTTCCGTTGAACAACTTGTGAACAACGTGTGGTCTATCTTTGTGGCTTTCATTATTCTTAAGGCGGTTTTCGACCCGTTTCACCGTTGAAGAAATGAAATTTTCCAACCCAACAATGTCAGCCTTCTGTTGACCCGCGCGAAGAAGAGCTGCTATCTTTATCTTATTTGTTTCCATTACCAACAAAGTATAAAAATGAGCACTGTTAGCCTACCAGTCATTATATTATCTGAAATAGTTTAGGACTGAGACATTGTCAACAAATTCCAGCATGTCTTTGAAAAGAGTTTACATTTTGAAATTACTAAACAGGTAAGGACTTGTGCGAAGCCCGATAGTTATATACTGTATATTTCTCCACGGTAAATTTTATCAGTTCATCATCGAAAACTCCGACTGAGCTCATGGTACGGCATTAGTCATTGTGTTTGGTTACTGTGAATATCGTTTCATATGTTCTAAATCGGAAATTGCTCATATTATTTGCCAATTTTCTGGAAAAAAAGCTTTATGTGTTCAAATATTCTTCACTTTAGAGGGTCAACTTTCTGCCTGAGAAGAAACTTCTCCCTCGAGTAGAATTGAATTTGAAATACAAAAACATAGGTAACAAAGCTATTCCCATGCACATTCCTGCCATTGCTCGAGACCTGTACCGTCATGGTAAAACAGAGTAGCTGCTCTGTTCAGAGGTAATGTGATCACCAGAGCTAGGACATTGGAGCTCTTAAAAGAGAGCCGTAGTAGCGGTTATAAGGAGCGCTATAAATGAGCAATAGTAGCGAAAAAAGGGCATCAGGAGCTCTTATGAGAAAGTTTGGAGCAGTTACCTGAGCATTTGGGGACAGTTATCGGAGCGATTTGTGCACCAAAGTATAATTGCCTAATTTAAACACCTGTCTGAGTAAAAAATTAAACGAAGTTTTCCTTTTGAAAATATTTTTGAAGTATCCAATACAACAATTATCCTACAAATAATATTATACAGGGTGTTGGAAAATTCTGTGGAAATGTTTTAACCACATGTTAAGTCACAGCCGTACCCTGTGGTGTAATTTTTTTTAGAAGATTCAGATTTCTTAAAAATTCACAACATTTTCAATTTTCATTCCGAGAAACAATTTTTGCCGTGAAAAATTAATTTCAGCCAATTTTGATGAAAACTGGTGGCAGAGTACATCTTTTAGAGCTCTATGCGCACATGTCAAAATTTGAAAAAAAAAGTGTAAAATAACTAGGAAAATGACACCCAAATTCAAAATAGGCTACACAAGTTAAGAGTCACACTCGTGGAAAACTATAAACCTGCGATGAAAGCCTAATTCAAGACCTTACAGATGATGTAATGCATAACAAAAAATAATCAGATTAAGTGCATTTGTCAGGAGGAAAACTGATATAAGTTCACCAGTATTGACGCGCACCCGCATGTTGCCCTGTCACTGCACCAGATGGGCGGGGCTAGACGAACGTCAGTGCTGCGGTAACCCAATCGGAAATTTTTAGGTGTTTATCGGCTGCCTACGAGTATACAGTGAACGGTGTAGGATAACATCGGATATTTGCCTAAGACTTTCTGATTGCGTAAGTGGGTTTTACTACGGTTGAGGAGGATTTTTGGATAAAACATAAGTTGTACTATATAGAGTTGTTAAGCATGGTGAAATTTACATACATTATGCTTGTAGATCAGAAGCAAATGATTAAAAAACGGCAGCCTAAATTGATCTTGTCCAGGTACGTATTCTTTTATTTCGTCACTTGATTGAGTTATCACGGCTTTAAAACCCCAAGGAGGTTAATTGCATGTGCAACCGTGTCGCCAACAGCCAATATTCAGAATAAATTAGTATTTGTAACTAAATGAAGATATGACAAAAAGTTTCTAGAAAGAAATTGTGTGAGTAATTTCACACGACAAAATTTAAACTTTCAAAGTTTACAGATCGCAACAAATTAATAGCTTCCAAGAAAGTTTTTCGGCTAGACGATTGGTTGCTTCTTTATTATTTCGTTTGTGGACTTTATTGCGCTAGAAGTAACAGCATTTCACCAATTTACTGTAACGCTGCCGACTGTCCAGTCATATGCAGGTAAAATCCACTTAGGGCAGCACTCACGTTCGTCTTGCCACGGGTATCTGGTACAGTGACAGGGCAACATATGCAGGTGGGTACATATCACCCTCACCTGAAATTGACGGTTTGTCCGCACTTGTCCGTTTTGCTCTCTTTAGGCCGTACTGTCTGAAAACCCGAACTAATTTCGGGTAAGTTGGACTATATTCGGGTTTAACATCTGGTAGGTTAGGCGAGGCAAGGTCTGTTTTTTCATTTTTTTAATTTCGGTAGTCAATTTTAGTCAATGGTGAAAAAGAATTAGGTATCATTACTGGAAAACTTCCTCCTGGCAAACGCCCCTCATCTGATTATTATTGTTTTTTTTTTGTCATGCATTACAGCATCTGAAAGGTCTTCAAGGGGGCTTTCATCATAGGCTGTTCTTTTTCACTAGTGTGACTCTTAACTTGAGTAGCCTATTTTAAATTTGAACGTCATTTTCCTAGTTATTTAACACTTTTTTTCAAATTTAGACAGGTTTGCGTCTGTTGGACCGAATTGTTAGTTCAGCCAGCAGGCTGTGCGCTGAAAATGATCTGGTGAACCTGTCCCACAGGAGAAGAGTCGCAGAGCTATGCATGTTTTATAAGGTGTACAGTAATGAGAGGCATTGGTTGTATTATGCTCTCCCTGCCCTAAAGGTTTTTGGGAGAGAGACTCGTGCTGCGTCGCCTCGCGTGAGAAAGTGAAACCTCCGACAGTATACAGCTTGATTAGTCAAGACAGCCACGAAGCACGGGACCAGCCGATTCTAAACCTTAAACAACGGGGCATCGGCTTTTGGTCGTATATATATTGGCCTGCAGGCGTTTAAGTCAGCTGGTAATGTTTTCTTGCTGGATTTCCTTTAGCAGTGTTTTGGGCTTCCCGGTGTTGCAAATGCTTCATTTGGGTTGTATTACCTGTCCGTGGGAGCCCAAGCGTGAAGTTTTTAATAATCAGTACTATATAATAATTCACGTCGTGTTTTTATTTATGTATATATTTATATCTTTCCTGTCTCGCTCTAAGGGAATAAGATACAAGAACATTCAGGTTTCAAAATGTAAAAAGAAAGTGGGTTACCTTGCAATCTTTTTCTTCGGCAAAAAAAAAAAAGTTGGGTACCTTGGAATCTTTTTCTTCAGTATTAGAGAGGGGAAAAATGAGGAAGCCCAAAAGACGGGGGGGGGGGGGCTGGGGGTTTGGTGAAGTGTTAATTTTTTGCCGTCATTTATAATGACGGCAGGGGACACTAGTTATATGAATAGAACACGATAAGTTTTTGCGGCTGTGACAAACTGCATTGCCCACAAACGATTAAACACCGACGTGCGGCTACAAGGTTGAATTGTCATAGTTAGTCTCAGCCAATTTCTCTTTCGGCCGCAACTTCAGGGCCTGCAGATGCCTCGACTTCGCCCCGCCCCGTCGACGTGACGTGTTTACGTCGAATCTTCTTCTCTCAAGACCACTAAAAACTAAGTTTTCTTATGCCGGGGCGCAGTATCGTCGTTCACGACGATTGGGCGTTCAAGTAAGTTTGCTGCGCGCGCCACCACTAAAATAAACACCACCTAGGTTAGCCTAACCTACCCTTACTAACCTAACCTAAATTGCTTACCTAACCTTCTAACCTAACCTTACCTTGTGCTAATGCATGCGTGGCCTTGGCATTTAAAGTCAGACTTGCCCCGTAATTAGAGTTACCAGCCGTCTCAAGCGTGCTTGGGCTGCTTTCAATACCTGCA
Organism: Parhyale hawaiensis; assembly: GCA_001587735.2. NCBI lineage: Eukaryota > Metazoa > Arthropoda > Malacostraca > Amphipoda > Hyalidae > Parhyale > Parhyale hawaiensis. Next base: position 8,282,131 of record LQNS02278186.1, read on the forward strand.
ACGCTGTTCAAAAGTGTCGAAACCAACGCTCCTGTCTGAGGCCTAGAACAGCGGGATAGGCTTGCATCGACTTGGATGAGCATATCCAACGAGTTTTCAACTATAATCAAACCAGCGTAAGGAGTCCTGGCGCGGCTAAGGACGCAAAGGAACTTGGCAAAATCTCACTTAAGCGCGGGGTATAACTTGTCTCAATCGATAAATTATATTCATATTCGAATACTCAAAATGCATTAGTCAATGGATTATATTTGGCGCTGCTGTGCTTACGCTGCTTTGACTATAGTGCGAAAACTTGCGCCACTGATGACGTCACTCGTGCCATTTATTTGCTTATATAAAAATTTTGCACTCGTAATACAACACACTTCACGTAGATTGCTTTAGCGGCAATCTATATCAACTCTAAGCTCGCAGTAAAGCAAAATAATAATCCAGCAGCTTCTAACTTTCCAAGACGTATGGGAAATGCAGCAGTTTTCCCGTTAAATTTGCAATTCTTCCCATTATTACAGTACAAAGTTAGTTGCTCGCTTGTTTACTTGACCAATTGTTTTCTTGGTCTCTATTTCCCGATCTGAAGGGTCAACCGGAAGGACAGGTGTCTTCTGAACAGCTTTGCCAGATACTTGGAATCATGCCATTAGTCACTTGTGGTGATTGCATGGGTACCAAGCTTTGTTTCTTCCCCAGTGTGAATCATATCCTACCACTGAACTTATACCTCAAATATTAAGTAGAAAATAAACAAGGAAAAATGAATGATATTGCTTAAAAGAGAACTGTGATGCAGAATGAAGGAAATAAGACTGTAGTTGTAGTAATTATTTCAATGAAGGGAGTTACCAAGGGTTACGTAAGAAGTAACAAATATAAATAGAGTAACAAATGGCGTTGGAATATTTACTTCTTTAATGAATGCAGTTATAATAACAAGTAATAAATAACAATCTGAATTTTCGCTTAGTTTTTCAAGATTGAATACATTCAAGAAAATTTTTAATTATAAAGACCTATAAAAAATGTAAAAAAGTATCGCTGGTAATATCATATTCACTAACCTCACCTATTCCCACTCAACCTAACCTTACCAGCACCCAGATCTAGCTTTGTAGGTACAAGCTAGTGAAGCTCGACCTATACTGTAGGTATACCATCTCACAGGTACCACTTATAAAGGCACGTTCAATTGGATCGTGAAAGTCGTTATAAAACCAACTCGTTTTAATTGGTCCAGATCTACAGACGGAGACTTCGGCTTAGCCACTTTGGATTGTGTTGCACCTGTTGAAAGCAAGCCAATAAAGTTGAACTGACTGAAATCTCCATTGTTAGAAGTAAGCTGGAGTTGATATAAGTCTCGCAGTCAACAGATTTCGAATCAAAGGCCGAAACTTGAACAAACTGGTCGAAACTAATGCACATATATGGAGTTTCAGACAAACCAAGCCTTCAAGGCCTAATTTCATTGCCTAATCGAGCAGAGCAGAGGAGCTCGCGGGCCTCTTCGCGTGGGATATCAAAGTAGCTTGTAACGAGCTCCCTCATTGGCTGGGAGCAGAAAGGCGTGTGCAATTATTACAAGCGTGAGGTTCATAGATCGCGCTTCTCTATGTATGGAAAGATGGTGCAAGTTACGAAACAGTAATTCCAACCATTTCGTAACGATAGTAAGTCGGTGTCCAGCTTTAGATTCCGACACTCTTAACCAATCTTTGCCAACTATGAAATTGAGACACAATTTTAAAATGATTTAGATACTCCTGTATTAAAATATAAGAATTTTATGAGCATTTAGTCAACCTAGAAGTTAACGCTACACTAACAAGTAATAAAAACTATTTTTTGACTACAATTTAAAAGTGCAATATGGAATTACAAGGTCATGCATATAAACAGTAAAAAATAATTTTAGTTTGCCAACATTATAGTTCAATTTCTAAAACGGCACACAAAAGTTCAATCGTTTATGATTACCGTATAAACAGAATACCAACATTTTTGTGGCAGTTACAGACTGCATTGCTGAAATCTTAACGCCATAGCCCATCTTGTGAGATTAAAGTCAGCTGCCCACGATCAACTTTCGTTGCCTCTAGCATCTTAGCAGCAACTCAATTAATCAGTTCACATAGATCCGGCAAGGCTTCAGCTTACGCAAAGTTTAACTGTCTCAAAATTTTTGAAATATTTCAGTCGCTACTGTACGTAACTTTTACACTATAGCGATTGGCAATGTTGAACTTTCAACGACCGATCATAATTATGAGTGGTTTAAGACCACAAAGATTGATATTTTAAGAATTACAGCACAATGTTCGTAGACGTCATGTTGAAGTCACGGCCACGTCTACGCAGTCGGATTAGTTGTGTTGCCGTTAAGCTGGTAGCGGCAACGAAAGCTGGTAGTGGGCAGCTGGCCTAAAGTTAACTTGTCATAGTCTCCGCCGAATTCTCTTTCGTTCGCAACTTGGGGCAGGTGCCTCGACCTCTCCCCGCCCAGTCGAATTGATGTGTTTACCTCGAATCTTTACTCCTCATACCGCCGTAAACTCAATCATGTACCAGATATAAAGTTTTTTTTTTTTTAGCAGTCTTAAGCGTACGTACATGTGCTGCTTGTAAAACCTGCAACGTTTCAAAAAGTCGAAACCAACGCTCCTACCTTAATAGGCTTGGATCGGATTTAATGAGCAAATGGCACGAAAACAGAACTCTGATGAGAGGAAAGGGGAGTATTGTTGGAATAATTATTTCCTTAATGAAGGCTCGGGCAAAGTGTTCGTTCTTATTATTGGGTCTGTTCGGTGATAATATTTACTTTTAGCTGCAAGTAAACTTTACGGCATACAATGGTGATGACTCGACGAGACACGAGCGTATATATATATATATATATATATATATATATGCTGATGTTAGGTGGTTCTGGAGAAAAAGCGGAGGTGCCCTTTGAACTTGTGAGTGTGTAACTTTGTACCTCCCTCTATCTGTGGCCACTCAAAAAAACTTTAAATAAATGTTAGAGCATTTGGAGAGAAGGTCGTTTTTAACAAAAGTTTGGATAAAAACACCATGTTGATATTATTATTGGTGTTGATGATGCTTTTGCTTAACTTCAAGTAGGCATATCATGCTGACGATGGCTTAGTCTTCGATAAGGTGGATAAGCTGTGCGAAGACTAAGTTTTCTGAAGGTGAAGCCTTTGTTTTGTCTCAACAGTCTGCTGTAGTCTCTTTGGGTATCCATTGATAACATGTGACTAGAAGAGCACCGCGTAACTTTGCAATAGAAACACGTCTATTGCCGCATTGTATTGCGTGGAACACGAGACAGAGGCCGTTTTACACAGCGCGTTGGAACAGTGCATGCCCTAATAGCTGACAGTTCCAACTTCCAACTCACTAGAGAATAAACACCGCAACCGGTCGCGGTAGCGGCCATAACTGAACTACGTAACGTGCTCTAGCTACCCAGTAACCCGGCCTACACTGACGTTTTTCACGAGCAATCGCTCTACGTGACGTCACACAAGGAAATGCGCAGAACCGTGTCAAAATGGCCAAACGATGAGTGAACCTGTTACGTTATGCAACCATAAATAGCGGCAGCCTAAAGTGCTTAACTCCAAGACACTCGCCGCTACAGGGTCGGATACCAGCCCAGGCAAGAGAGCTCTCGTGACGCTTGACGTACTGTGAGCATTTGATACCTGCACATCTGCCGTGGGGATGCTGACCTTTCAAAGCAAGAAGACGGCTTTATACACGGCTAGCTGCATAAGAGCAGTACATATGTCGAAGGCGCCATGGCTTTCTTGCTGACCTGTGGTCGACTGCAGCCGTACATTTTAGTGTGACCCATTTGCATAAAATTATCAATGCAGCACGAACCACTACTGCCAACGCAGCTCTCACACCCGAGAGCTCCGCACATGGTGTAGGCGCCAAGGAGGTTTAGTCGATTCCGTTCAACCTCCTTGGTAGGCTCTCTGCCCACCATGAAGTTATAAAGGACGTCCTTTATACCTTCATGCTGCCCACCGAGCAGCGGACCACCGCGGCCTCAAGCCAGCTGATGAAATTTATTATCAACAAATTATCGCTTGAGTTTAGTCTTCGTCTCTCCCATACGTTCTTTCCTTATACCGTAGATACGGTATTGAAATGCATACACGATTAACTGGTCCACCATAACTAGAAAAAGCTATTTTGTCATACGTTATTTTCACATATGAACGTCACATATTCTATGAACAATAACTTTGTTTTATATGTAAATGGAAATGACAATATGACTTTTATAGTTTGCCGTTGAAACAATTTCTGTTGAAAAATACATTAATTTTCAATAAGCTTTTAGTTGACGTACTATCGTTCATATAACTACAGTTCGCTGATTTCAAGAGCTTAAAGTGAGGCGTATTAATTGTAGATGCAGTTTGAATTGTAAATTCTTATTGAAATATAGTTAATTTTGAGCTCGGCACTCATGTAGGATACTTTTTCGGTAAATTTTAATTACTCTTCCCCATTCATCCAGGATTTTTGGTGACACAAATAGCCGGGGTTATGACAAGTTTGCTAGCGACCCCATAGGAAACGAGCCCAATTAGGAAAAAAGGCGCTTTCTGTATCCGGAGCCTTCTTGTGGAATGATCTCCCAAGAGAGCTAAAAGCCTCTCTAGAAGTCTCGCCTAAAATAGGCCTCTTCAAAGCAAGTTGCT
>LQNS02278186.1:8321180-8342548 GCA_001587735.2 Parhyale hawaiensis
GTGGCCTACACACCGTATTGCAGGTAGAATAACTTTTATTAGTACTCATTTCTTTCGGATAATTTTATAGTTGTAATAAAGTATGTATTTACATCTTTACCCGTCATTTGAACCTCATTTAGAGCGGCGAAGCTGGTAAAAAAAAAATCACCCGCCGAGGAAATAAAATTGCTATTTCAGCTAAAAAAAAGTAAAGGATAAAAAGTAGCGCTGCCTCCCCGCTACAGCGCGTGAGTTAACCTGGTCGTTGTTCAGCCATGATCACAAACCATCACCCTTCGCCCCTCCCACTGTGGCCCGTGACCTGCCACGCCATTGGCTGCTTTGATATTGTACCTGCTCAACATCGGTTAGTTACGCCACTGGTTGCCGCTGCGCCGCTAAGCGACGACCGAGACGCCCAGAAGTTCCTAGGACTACAGTAGCTTGCGCCAAATAGCCAATGACTTCAAACGAATTAATATATGTTTCAGATAGCATATGTATAGTATTTAGAAGGAATTGGCAATGAAAGAGTAAGGTAATTTTCAACGATGGGCTGGTTAATGTCCTAATGATTTCGTAGAGCAGAGCCCTCAGCCATGGTCAATATTCATTCCACTATTAAGCGATAGAAAAAGAAACTTATTCTTATTGTAGCCTAAACTGTTGTCAAAACTAGCCCAAAACTAAGTAGCGTGTAACCCAAATCTAAAATTTAGTAGCGTGGAGGCCACAAAAGTAGCCCAATCCGCTCCTGCAGCGAAAACTGGTAAGTTTGCATATGCATGCAAAAATTTTTTAGTATTTTAGTTACCCCTTTTCAACATATTCTATAATATAAGTCATTTTTGAAATAATTATGGTTTTGAACTTTATTAATTTAACTTTTTTTTTTGTATTTTTTTTTTGAGCAGAATTTACTGTGTTAAATTGCAAAATTTGAATTTCTTCCTGTTTTTCATGTTTAATTACATCTTCTAGAAATATTACTCAATAAGAAAAATAGTCAACGGGTTTCTTCTTCTGGGGTTAGAATTGACTAAAATAACTCTTTCTGGAGTTATTAAATTTTTGGAGCAGTTTCGGCGACTGCCGCATCGATTTATTAGGCATGTTAAAGTGAGTTCTGTGCTCATATAATCATTGGCAGAACGAGAGAGAGCTCATTAGGCTGCTAGAATCATTGCGGTGACATGGAAGATTCTAATCTAGTTCAGTAGAAGTAACCTCCGCCAAGGAGGTTATGTTTTCGTCGTGTTTGTCACCAAGATAACTCAAAAAGTTATGAACCAATTTGGATGAAATTTACAGGGATTGTTAGGTATGTTAGGAGACACAGATGATTAACTTTTTGTGAAGATATGCCCATCCGTTTGCTTGTTTCTTTGTCTGCCTCATTTTTCTCATTGCCATAACTCAAAAAGAGGTATATTACAAAGAGTAAATGACTAAATTTTAGTAATGATCCGTTCGTTCGTCACTGTTTTTATTTTATGCTTGTTAGCACAATAACTAAAAAAATAATGAATGGATCTTTATGAAATTTATAGGATTTCTCAGTAATATTGAAAGACATGAATGATAAAATTTTATTGGAGATCGGTTAGTTCGTTTGTATGTTTGACCCATGTTTGTCATTACGTTTGTTAACAGTATAACTCAAAAAGTTGTGAGCGGATATTAAAGAAAATTGCACAAGCTATTATTACTATAAAAAGCCACAAATAATCAGATCTTGAAGTTTATACGAAGAAAATTATGGTTTCAGAGTCAACTTGAATTTATTGCTACCGTTGCCTCACTTGGTGGAGGTATGCAGTCTCAGAGTGCTCTAGTTTCATTTGCGATTTTTGAGGCCGTTCGTGGAAATTTTCTGCAGGTCTATAGTTGGCTGGATCCAAGCTATTTCCAGCTTTAGGAATAGGTGAAATAACTGCGTGCGTGTACGTGAGTAGAACTACTCCATCATCCATCGGTTTTTGCCAAAAAAGGTATAGGGGGTAAGAGATGCTTAGCTTGCACATTTCAAGAGTTTTTGCAGGCACATCATCCGGTCCCGTTCGTTAATGGCTAATTCAATACTTAGTTTTGTTAACTCGTAGTCCGTAAGGTAGTTTGAAGTTAAATAAATTCTTAGGATTTCAGGATTTGGAATTTTGTCACTGAAGACTATTTAATATCGACGGCTTATTATTCAGCTCATTTCCTGGTCATCAACAATAGATCCTGTATCATTCACCAGTGGCCCGATTTTCGATTTTACCCTAGAATGATGTGATGCATATAGGCAAAAAAATATTTGCTATTGTTTTTTATTTTTTGAATGGCTTACTTTTCTGTTTCCTGTTTTTTTTCATCGTGTATAGTAGAATTCAAGGATTTGTCTTCTACAAAGAACTACAATTGTTATGAAAACAAATGTACTGTATGTGTGATTATATAGCTATAATGTATAATGTGATAATTATAGTTATATAGTTATACGTGCATCAAGAGAATCTACATGTAGTAACAAAATCAGAATGACTGATATAACTGATAGACATTTATTAAATAAAAACTTCAACTGTAGATTCAACAAGAAATGTACGGAAAACAGGGCATAGCTTGGGAAGCAAATGGATATTGTTAGGCATGCATGGCAGCACAGACTACAAGCAATAAAATCGGCCGGCATGACAGAAGACAATGTTTGTCTGAATTACCAGTGGGAGCATAGTAGGGTATCACTGACGCACATGCATCAGAAAAATCTTAGTGGTACATAGTAAATCAGCGGCAGAAAACGTTGGTAAGAGTTATGAATACATGTTGGTCTCCTCAAGCACTCGTACATCAATATAAAATAATAATAATGGTAAAAGAGTTGTTTACGGTGATTAGTTAAATCATGAAATACGATTCAGCACTATAAGATATGGGGATGTAGAGAGCTCATCCTAGGAAACAGATTGCAGAAACTCCCAGTTTGGCTTAAATAAAGAATAAAATTCAATGTGAGCCAGCCATCGTTCAAGGCAGGAAACTTAAATCATAAAACTATAGCTTTTGAGTCTGTGGTTGATACCATCGAAAATCCCACGGCCATGAGACGGACCAAGGCAATAAAGAAGAAATTGTTTAGGTACGTAGGCTACGGCGAATTTCTTCCATTTGAAAACTGTAAGTGAATGTTCTGGTAAGCAGCTACGAGCTTGGCAGTGCACAACTTTGTATCGATTTGCGTCTTGATGAAAGAACAAGGATATATGTTCGGGTTATATATGTGGGGAATGAAATCTGTGCTGAATCGGTTGTGCTTTGTAGGCAAAGAGCTAAGTGTCTTGTGATATGCGTGTTTTCGTTATAGGCATAAAACTGATAGCCGCGTGGTGTTCGTATATTTATCCTGGGGCAGAGAAAACATAACGCAGCGAAAATTCAAGTGACTCGCTTCATGGCTCTGGTGGGGCTTATGGTTTCACAAGATGTCAGGAAGATAAATGGCAGATCAATAACGAAGCGAACGTATATTGGCTGATTCCAGAGTGACCATTAAGAGCAACTAAGAGAATTCCACCAATCAAGGAGGGAAGGAGCCACAGGGTGTAGGTGGGCCACTCAAGAGGGAAAATTTGTGAATATCGGGATAGTGTATAGGAGGTCTCTGGAGAAGACTTGTAAGAAAACACCTCCCTTTATTGGAGAGGGGTGTAGCTTGAGAAAGTGTCAGGGAGTGTGTTGTTTGAGCACGATACAGTCGTGGTTTTTGGAAGCTCCATAGAGGCAGTTTGAGTTATAATCTAACATGATATCAAACCCAAGCCTCGAATAGTCATATTTTTGGTTATCAAACCCATAAAAAATTGAAACAGGAAATACAGCAGTAATTGAGCATTGCGCAGATGCTACGTATTTTAAGCAACATTGAAGCTAATATTTGGAACGTATGCGTTAGACATTTAGGCACTTTGAGTCATGCCAACTGCATGACTCTTTATTCTACACACTGCGACATTATACTCCTTTATTTGTTCTCTTTACAATTTCGATACAACAAATTAAAAATTCACAACTAAAATGAGAACGAACTTGCTAAAAGCGATATTTCCCCATTCTACCATTAGGGGGATGCACTGCACCCACTGCAGCTGATCTTCCTATCAAGTTGATATGATACCGATCAGTGCCACCAAGTCCACTTCGGGGAGCACAGGCATTCTTCTCCAGAGCCGCTGCAGCCGCTCCGAGGCTAACTTTGCGATAATAGTAAAAAAAGCTGTTGTTAATCCATGTATTCTGCCAAATGAGTATCCTGGATACAGAGGAGCACAAAGGTCCCGCTGCTGCTGCTGGACCACATTCTGCGAATTAGCTTCGCATCAAGCATTGAAATGCCAGCTTTTCTGGAGCAATTTTACGTTATTGACGATTTAAAGGAGAATGGAAGAAGACACCAAAACGCATTCGGCAGAGGGACTCTTGACTGAATGGCAACAGCGACAGATAATTAAACGAACACGCTTGCAGGAACAAATGACATCTGCCTGCACCGTTTCTTGCATTAATTAACTGCCTTCCTGGGCGCCTCGGAGCTGGCAGATACTTTCAGTCGTCCGGACCTTGGACGCTGACAGACTTTTTGAAGCGAACTTCAACTGTCTTCACCTGTAATTAAATCTATAGCTCGCCTATTTTAAATATAAACACAAAAATGGACAATTTGTATAAAATAAAATTAAAATAATAATAATAACTAGCGAGACCCGTGGAAATTCCACGGTCGGTAAGTTAATGTCCTCACTTTTTATAATGAAACAATCAAACCTTACGCTACTATAACTCACTTTAGTTCACCTGATGCAACTTCTCAACCTAAACTATATATACCGATGAATAGCGCCTGTTCCTAAATCTAAACGAACTGCCTCAAACCTCAAGTGCGAGAGTCGAAACATGACAACATTGCTCCCTGTCCTTCCCCTTGCATTGCTGTGTATGCAGCTTCGACTTATCTGATATTATATTCAATAACTGCTAAAGCTCCGAGTCGCGGCAGCTATTCCACTACAGCCAGGGCCACGTGCTCACTTTAGACTCTGTCTCTGAATTGCTTCTGAGTTTCAATTCACAACTGTACATATGTTTTGCAATCGATGTGTCTTAACAGATTCAACCGTTATCATGCACACAGAAACAACTGTTTCAAAAACGTGAAGCGCTCCCGTGTTCCAAATTGAAAGTCACGCAAAAACTATGCGTCATTGCAACTCTAAAAACTAACTCAAAAGTAGGAGGTACATATTCCCAAAGCTTGGCCATTCCTGCTAATTGTTATAACGTACAAACTGCCAGAAACGACTCATACCTTAGATATTCTTTTTAGTGGTATAGCAATGTCCAATCAGATACAGAATTGCATGACAATGCAACTCTTACGCGTAGACGTGCGCGTGCCCTAAGTCACCTTGTACATGTACAACATATCTAGACGCTATATTACTGGTGGATCTCGCAGATATCTTACCAGCAAAATTTTTTCCCCTGTATATCATGATAGAGATATAAAGACAGCATAAGCAAATATAACAATCTCGCTTTTAAGAGGTACTTTTTTCATTGCTTCTCTTCTATATTCACACGCCTTCGCTATCCTTTGTTTCTCATCCTCTGAAGATATCATTATTTAGACTTTCGTATTTCTAACGTTTCCGTATTTCACCGGTGTATGTGATGATATCAATTCTACTGCGGGACCCGTGGCTGCTTTACACTTGATGTGCGATAGCCTGCAAACGTAGTACAACACTCAGCCCATTAAGGAAGAAATTTATTCATGTCGCTGAAAGTACTTTTTGTCTTGAGATGGCATTATATTAGATATTGAAGAATGCGATGAGAAGCACAAAGAAAGTATTTTTTCTGTTAGTTTACGTCTTTTATTGCGGAGCCAGTCCAGTTAACTCGCTTGGTATGTGATGGCACTAAGCCATGTAGGTTAGGTAGTGAATGTATAGCTGTAATATTTCTAACAAATTAATGTACACACAATTTTTTTAATGTAAGCTGTAGTATAATAATCCAAGAACACCTCCCGCCTGTGGAGAACTAAATGTTAAATAAATAAATTTCTCTATGCATCGCACTTGCACTTGAAAAATGCAGTTTAGAATGATGCAGTTGAGAACAGCTTTGTTTGAACCGTATTATGGATACGATTGGATTTTCCCATACTTGGGTCGTTATGCAAACCCAGTAACGCGTGAATATTAATATATATATATATATATATACATAAAACGAAATAAAGGTTATAAATTACGCCATAATTTTGGGGAGGCGAGCCACCCCTCACAAGATCATCAAAATAGTGAAAACAATGAACAAATGCAATTATGAAATCAATAATCAGTGCATTTACAACTCTTTAGATCGACAAATGAATAAAATCAATATAAATCAATAGTGAATCAAATAACGAAATTCTGCGCGTGTGAAAAGTTAATGAAACACACGATATGCAATCAACAATTTCTTATAACAAACATCACAGTATATATATATATATATATATATATATATATATATATATATATATATATATATATATATATATATATATATATATATATATATATATATATATATATATATATATATATATATATATATAAAGAAAGTAAGGAGCGAGTCGATGGAACACGTTAATAAATAAATGAATAATAAATTCGCTTGACACAATGAAGACAGTGGGTGATGGAAAGAGACGTCATAATGAAATATAAAGGGATCATAAATTCTGCGTATCAAAACAAATATTCTCGTAAAATGATGTAATCAACAAGTAAAATCTGTTCACAGAGATTGGTCACCGCCAATAATTTTTGTCGAGAGAAAATTAAATAACAGTGCCTCAACCGATCATGATGCAAAATTCATAATTTTTCACCATGATGACTTTGGGAGGTTCTGGTTAAAAAACACGCCTCACGTACGATGTTTTACGCAAATTGCAGCTACAAACTATAGCGTTGTACAGATGATGATACATACACCGCGCAGTGTACAATGGCAAACATTTATCTCAATGTTAATACCCAAAAGGACTCGCAAGTTTAATTCGGTAATTAAGTTCAATTCGCACTGTTCAACTGAAATTATAAATGATAATATGGCATTGCGCAGACGATGGCATTTAATTATACCGGGCATTATGCACTGATTAACGTATATTTCGCCAATAATTCACGAAGAAGACAAAGCTAATCTCGGTAATTAAATTCAATTCACACGGTTTGATTTAAATTACGTACATACTTATGTAACGTAACATAGACGATGACATATATATATATATATATATATATATATATATATATATATATATATATATATATATATATATATATATATATATATATATATATATATATATATATATCGCAGTAGGTATAGGCAAGCATTTATCATGACAATAAGTTCATAAGAAAGACTCTTTTTAATCCATGGGAAAATGTGGCCACCATTTCTCCGTAGACCAAGCAGGCCACAAACAGTGTTACGAAGTTTACATTAGACACAATATGCGGTGCGTTAACCGGTTTAATGTAAATTTTGCATACCGGCAAAGCGCATCTTAGTCTACCCCATATCATACTCGCTAACCTATTTTAGAGGCAATAATACCTTTTCCATTTTTTTCTATTTTCAGTTGTTTTTTTTTCTGCAGTATTCCACACTTTCCAATCCCGATCATTCACCATCGCATTTGAGCAATGCTTACCACTATCCAATTATCCTCGAGATGTTGCTGACTGTCTCTTCAATGATCCCATAAATGGATAATAGAGCTGCGAACCCTGCCGCAGCTGAAAATATACTAAATCGAAGAATCCAATACTGTTTCGATGCGCGTGATGAAAAATGATGCAAATTTCATCATTTTACTCCGTCGCTGTCGATCGTACTTGTTCCGTTCCCAGGGAGAGGCCACCATCACATCGTCGGAAACTTTTGATGCAATTACGCAGTGTATAGCTAGCGTCGAAAGAGCGCCACTGCACTGGCTGCTGCTCGTGGATGCTACCGTTAAAAGAGTGCCTCTCCTCTGGCTGCTGTTCGTAGAAGTTTGGACTACATGAGTGGAATATCGGGCCCAATTCCATAGCGAGGCTAAATTGTGACGATGAAAATTTAATGAGGTGTATACGAAGAACCCTGGGCCTTAGTGAAGATCCGCTGGATGCTAACTGCGGTGGTCGTTAACGTTGAACGTTCATTCTTGGGATAAATTCCGTGCCCAATAATTAGCAAGAAGGGCCAAAATCTCGATGAAGTCAAAATGCAAACACTCGTAGCACAGAGCCAAATAGCGAAGAGTTACAAAATGGTATCCAAATAGAAGCACGGTGACGGGTCAACTAGCCCAATAAATTCGCTTCCAATTCCATTGGCGAAAATTCTTCAAGGCTATCATGCTAGATTTCTGCATGTTGTGGTAAATTAACGAGTCAAATAATGTAGATGATTGAGCAGACGCCTCTGCAAGGCGTAGGACTGAAGGCACAATACGTCACCCATGACTGGTAAACTCTCTGTTTCACTTAACCTTTCACCACACACTGTATAATAACACTTCAGCCGAGCCCGCAAGGACCGTAGCTGATGAGAAAGTGGCAAGACGAGCACCTTGCGTAAGTCGTCCGTAAAAAAATTCTCTTCTCACCCCAGTCGAACACTGTTATTCGGATCCTCCCAAAATTTTTCTATCCAATCGTATTTTAACATCACGAGTTTCGCTCCCTGGACTCATCCCCCTTCATACCCAAACTTAGGTACAAATTTGTACCAACCTTCGTGTTGCTCCAGCCAATGCCATTTTTTAAGAAACTACCCACTTATGTTGTCTAGCCCTCATTGGTTATTTGCCGATTTCAAAAGTCCCACCTACTTTGAGCTCTCTCTTGTCAAACCACTGAGAAGAAAAAATATGTAGACCTTTCTGTTGTTCCTTTCACGGACCATTATCAATCAATCAATTAACTTTATTAGGTACTCACAGGGGTGGTACAATAGCTATATTAAACATAGCTTATAACTAGATTTAAGTTAAATACAGAGAGCGCTTGGCAGCCTTAGTACACGTTACACCGCATTCCGGCTCATTGTTTGGCCTCTGTTTGGTATCAGTATGCGCTGCCATCGGCTATATATACATATTGGACAGTCTGTACCAAGGGCCATCACCTACCACGTTCATCAGCAAATTAGCTGATTTTTCTATCCTGTTTTGGAGACTGAAAGCACATTTCCTTGTTCTGACCTTCAGACAGTCAGTAAACTTATGAGTAAATATCACACTAGCACTATACGACCTAGGTACATTTATCAGCCGGCGAAATATGTCATTATAAGCCACACGTAGACACCCAATGGTCTTCTGCTTAAAGTTCGACCAAAGCGAGTTACAGTACATAGGTTAACAATAGCTACGAAAGTACTGACACTTGTCATTAGTGCAGTTTCTCTTCAAATTTTTAGCGAATGGAGTCTCAGAAAGCAGTGCCAATTCTTGTTATTAACACAGATAAAAAACAACGCATGCGAACGCCGTGAAGTGAAAGACTGGACAAAAGACTATCGTCTGCACTCTCCTTTACTTTACTGTGATTCAACCTCCTTGGCGCCTACACCGCGTGCGGAGCTCTCTGGTGTGAGAGCTGCGTTAGCAGTGGATTTTTTTCCTACACAGTATTTCAGTTAAAGATCGAATATCGTACACCAAAAGAAATTAAATAGAAAATCTAGCTCTAAAGTTTCGTCACGAATGTTTTATTAATTCAAAATTGTTTTTTTTTCCTAGCTCGAAAACTCATTGAGTTCTATTATTCTGAAATTTCGAAAAAATAATTAGGCTATATATGCATGTGTATAGTTCCCATTGTCTCAAAAACGAAGACCTAAATAAAAAAGTTCCAGGAGCAAGACGAGTTTTTTTTCATAAGGACTTATCATGTGCAAATTTCATTCCAATCGGTTCACGGGTAAAGAAGTTTTGAAAAAACTGGGATAACCCCCACATAAAAGTACCCATCGCTGATAATAACTACGCTATGCTGGTCAGTGCTCCAACTTATATGTTCTCCATGCACCAGACATCTTGTTACAGTTACGCCTAATCAGCGCCCAAAAAGTTTACAATACGTAATACGCACTATGTTATACCTTGGCTTACTGTACATAGGAGCGATGTCGGTTTTCATTCTAGACATAATTAGGCATGGTTAAAATACACATTTTATCATATAATTGCAGTTTGTATTCAAGTTTCTTCAAATTAATTTTTTTTTTTATAAAATTTCTATATCAATCTTTAGTAGAAAAAAGGACGATGACATAATATAATAGAATATTAAATAAAGTTCATATAAAACATATTATGAGTAACAAACTTAAAAGTAAAAATACCGAATGGATGTGGGGATGATCGTTTCTGTCTTTATTCAAACATTTCATGAAATTCTACGGCAAAAAAATATAATTACTAGTGGAAACGTGAGTGTTTGCTCTTGTATGCCGATAATGCAGTGCTTCTGAGTGAAAGTGGAGAAGAATTGCAACAGATGCTTGATACTGTGAGTGGTTATGGTAGGGATTTCCATGTTAAATTTAGTGCTGAGAAGAGCAAAGTATTAGTAGTTAACTCAGCAGCAGATGATGAAAAGAGGGTATGGCAGCCTGGGGGCCAGGACATAGGGCGAACGAGAGACTACAAATATCTATGAATATTGGTGGATGAGCTTGGGTGGGATAAAACTAAACATGAGAAAGTAAGCAAGGCAAATGAATGGTTGGGGCGACTGTGTAGTGCGGCCCGCATAAGGGCTTGCAAGTATGAAATTCTGAGAGAGATCTGGAAAGTTGTAGCTGTACCAAGTGTGATGTATGGTATGGATGTTGTGCCATGGAATGAGAGTGAAATCAGCAAGCGAGAAGTGATACAAACAAAGGTTGCTAGGGCAGCTCTCAGTGCACCAAGGAATACAGCAACAGAGGCACTCAGAGGAGATATGGGATGGAGCACAGTTAAGGAACGATGATGAACGGTATACTGAACTATAAAGTACGACTGGAGCGTATGGATAGTGGAAGGTGGGCTAGGAAGGTGCACCTGTGGAATGTCCGCAAGAGCAAATGGGTAAGAGTGTGTAGACGTACAGTTGTTGTTTGTGGCCTGCACGTTAGGTGGGCACACCAGGTACCTGGACTGGCTAGAGATGAATGGCGAGTGCTTGTGGAAGTAGGGGAAGGTGTGGATTGGAGTGTACTACAGTGGAGGAAAGAAATTAACAGACGAGTGCAGACATACGGACTTAATAAATGGAGAGGAGGTATGGAAGAAAAGTCAACTCTAGTATGGTATAGAAATAAAGAATGTCCTAAGTATGAATGTTGGTATGACGGAAGTAGAGGGGGTGACCTGCTGTTTCAAGCACGGTCTCAGGCTCTCAGTGTGAATGCTCGCACCTATCGGTGGAATGAAGCAGGAAGTCGTGTGTGCCAAATGTCTGACTTGGGTGAGGATGGAAGTGTAGAACATTTAATCTTGGAGTGTGCAGCATATTCACAGGAACGAGGGGTTATGATGCAAGTAGTCTTGGAAGAGTGGGGTGCTCAGGAAGGTGTGGTGTACGAAAGAACGGGCCTGGAATGGTTGACTCAAATGCTTGGATGTGATGGAGCAGCAAGTGTGAGGATGATTGAGTGTGTCAAGGAGTACCTGGCAAGAGTGTAGGGTAAGCGAGAGGTGGCTATTAGGGATAGATGAGTTTAACACTGTTTAAGGAGTCCCTGATTTACTAGGGCTTTGCAGCAAGAACTAGCATGGTTTAAGTATCTGTAGTCTAGTTTTTTTTTTATGTGCAGGGATTAATTGGTCCCTGTAGCTGGTGTGGATGCCTCCCTGGTCTGGCTGTCCTGCACTGCGGTTGTCTAGGCCTGGGGAGATGGAGAGGTGAGTTTGCAGTGTCTTGTATCGTCGAGTGACCCGAGCAGCTTTTGCTCCCGTGTATTTGCTGTGACCGGCCACCATGTGTTGGCAAAACATGTATTATTTAGAGTTATGCAGGTATATCGATCCAAAGATATGATGTTGCGGGTCTGTCCATGGCCTGATGCACATCACCCTCCTAATGGAATTGGAATTGTCCACGTCGCGACTCTGCTCGCCCGTAGAACAATAATTTTGCTTGTGGTAGCGTATTTTTGGTCGTTCACTGAAACAGGCCTCAGCGGACACAGCAACTGCAAATTGTTCATCATTAGCTGCCTCGGTGCATTGCTTTCTATGAAATTTTTACCTACTTACGAGCGCCACTGGGAAGATACGGCACCTCCGGAGCACCCCTAACTTGCGACATTGAATACGGGAACCGTAAAATATGACCGACGTTTGAGTTTGGCAAATGAGAGAGCTGAGGGGGCGTGACTTCGAGTTACGACAGTAACAGTGAGTTACGGTATCGCAAATAGTTTTGAGTTTCTGGCCCCACAAAATCATCGTGTTTTTAAACGGTCTGAGCTATATTTACAGTAGCTGCCTCGGCCTGCCTGTATCCTGTCTACGGACGTATAATTGAAAGAAACCGTGCAAATTCTCCAGCGAAAGTACTAATGAAATGCCCGGCTATGTTCAATCGTAAGTTACTAGCTGCCCCCTATAAAGAAATTGGGAAATGAGACAGCAATATCAAAGAAAAGTAGAAAAAATGGCAAGTAAGAGAGAACCCGTAGAGTTTAACAAAGCCATATACTGAGAAATTGGTCAGGTGTGTGCGTTGGCATTTACTGCCTATTTAACGCAATCATAAACAATAAAAACAGCAGACTCTGAGAGCGAATATACCTTCCGCCAAGCATTGTAACGTAAATGAATAGGTCAAGTTGGTCCTGAAACCAGTATTTCATTTTGATCATTACCAAAATCTGGTCATTTGTGGTTCTTGACGTAAATGACACTTCCTGTAGTTTCCTTGAAGATACATTAATAACTTTTAATTTGAGTTCCAGCAATTAGTAAAGCATAAAATCAAACACGGATACTAAGAAACTGATCATCAACAAAATATATAACCCTTTCCCTTCTAACATTTTTTACAAATTCTGTTAATTTCATGAAGATCCGTTCATAACTGCTCGCATTATTTTGTGATAGACGTAAAAGCGAGCATCGAGACAAACAAACGGACTGACAGATCATGAAAATTCGGCTACTTGCTCTTTGTAATATTCCCAAAAATGACTGCATGTTTCATGAATATTTGTCCACAAATCTTGGAATCATGATACCAAAGAACAAATGCAGGCGGGCTGATATTCACCAGAAGTTTAGTCATCTGTTGACATGCCAAACATGTACTGTAAATTTCACAAAGATCGTCCAAACCTCTTCTTAATTATCGTGATGATAGATAGACAAACTCCAACCAAAAACATAACCTCCTTGGTGAAGGTAACAAGTGACTACCGAAAAATTTCAATGGCTCTCGAGGTCGAATGGGTGAGAGTGAAGAAGGTTATGAAGAGAGAAGAGGAATTTCAGAAGACTTTGAAAGTAACCGCAGGTTTGAGAAGAGAAACGCAATCCTGAAAGGTGAGCTGCTACGATTGAAAAGAATGTCAATAGAAGGTACGTACGTAAAGTGCTTTAGGTTAATTGACAAGCGTTGGCTTTAATGAAGAACGTAAAATTAGCTGCGGAGCGCTGAGTTAGACCGAGTTGTGCGAGGTTGGAGTGTGAGCTATGAGCGTTAGATTAGATGAGGAACGTTAGTTCGATGAGCAGCGTGAGGTTAGAGGAGGGATGTTGGGTTAGGTGACGTGTGTAAGGTCCAATGAGAAGCGTTATGATGGATGATGAGCGTTAGATTAGAAGCAGTTATTAGGTTACACGAGGAGTGTTACGTTAGATAAGAAACGTTAGGCTGTGTGAGGAAAGTTAGTTTCAACGAGAATCGTGGTGTTAAGAGCAGCGTTCGAAGACAAGTGACTTGTTGTAGGAAATGCGTTGGGTTGGATCTGGAGCTTTAGGTCGAATGAAGATTGTTTTGATGAGTGTTAGTTTGGATGAAAAGTGTTAGGGTGCGTTCACACTACAAGCGGCGCTGCGGGGCGTGGCGAGAGAGGTGCGTATCGTCATTAATATTAATGCATTTTTGAATGGAAAACCGCTTATGTGTTCACACTGCAAGCGGAACGAAGCGGCGCGGCGAGGAGGAGAACCGAGCGGCGCTTTCGGGAAATTCACTTGAAAATTTTGCCGCTAGCGTCAAGCGTAACATGTGATTACCGAGGAATCTGAGTGGCTCTCGTGATCGAATGAACGAACGAACTAAAAAGCTAGGTAGAGTGAAGAGAAAATTTCTAAGACATTGAAAGTATGCTCAGATCTAAGAAACGTAGTCATTAAAGGTGAGTTACTGCACGTGAAAAGAGTGTGAATAGAAGGTACGTGCGCTAAGTGCGTTAGGTTAGTTGACAAGCATTGGGTTAAATTAGATGAAGAATGTAAAGTTTGCAGAGGAACGTTGAGTTAGAGCGAGTTGTGTTACATTGGAGTATGATCTGTGAGTATTAGATCAGATGAGTAGCGTTAGTTCAACGGGAAGCGTGAGGTTGGAGAAGAAATGTTTGGTTGGGTGACGAGCGTTAGGTCAAATGAGAAGCGTTATGATGGATGATGAGCGTTAGATTAGAAGAAGTGTATTAGGTTAGGAGATTAGGAGTGTTACGTTAGATAAGAAGCGTTAGGCTGTGTGAGGAGCGTTAGTTTCGATGAAGGACGTGATCTAAATAGAGCAGCGTTAGATGAGGAGTTTTAGGTCGGATGAACGGCGTTCGATCAATTGAGAAGCTTTAGAATGAATACCTTACCTTGAGTTACCTTGAGAGTCTTCGGAAGAAGTCCAGGTGACGTTTCTCACATCACCTTACGTGTGTGGAGTCACTCTGCTGGGTGTCTTCTGTGGTGACGCAGTTTGCAACCAAAGATAGAGCCAGCAGCGAATTATCTCCACAGTGCACGTAACCGCTGACCGCTGGTCTATCTGGTATTCTTTTTAAATGTGAATCCAGCAAATTTTTGAACTCTACAGTTTTGATATCAGTGGCGTTTCGAATATGCCGAGGCATTTTGTTAAACAATTTTGCTCCTCCTACAGCGAAGCCATTGGAATATTTTGTGGCCGCAGCTTTTCCACCATCTCTGCTTGGGATACGGATATCACAGGTCCTTCCAGTTCTTTCCGAGTATCTGGCGACAATCCGCTCATTCACATTGATACGTTCCAGAATTTTCCAAACATATATGATTGTAAACCGTTCGAATCTGCCCTGTATTGAATACAAGTGGAGACAGTTGAGTCGTTTGTGGTAATCGTACTCCTGCATGCCTCGAATTTGGTGTTGAATGGTGAGTATTAGTTTCCCTGAGGTGCTTTAGGTCGGGTGAGGAGCGTTTTATTGAACGAGGAGCGTAAACTTTTAAATAGGGAGCGTTACAATGTACGAGGAGAGTTAGGTTGGCTGAGGAGCGATAGATTAAAGAAAGAGCGTTTTATTTTATAAGCAGTGTTGTGTTTATTAATCTTAAGGAGCGTTAGGTTAAATGATGAGCATAAGTTTAGATCAGAAGCGTTAAGTTGGACGAGGGGCGTTAAGTTGGATAATGCAGCGAGTGCTGAGATAGACGAAGTGCGTTGGGGTAGATGGGGTGCACTGGGTTAGATGGGGTGCTTCGAGTTAGATGGGTGGCCTTATATGTATCAGATGAGGTGTGCTACGCCAGATATGGTGAGTTACGTTCGCAGTGGTGCATTTTGATGGATGAGGTGCTGAATAACATCGCTAGGTTAGATGGGATAGTTAGGTTAAAGGATGTGCGGTGGGTTAGAGGACAACCGTTAGGCTAGATAAAGTTTGTTAGGTAGCTGTGGGGAATAGGTGGTACGCCATGTTCAAGACTCATATGGAGCATTGGATGTATGACTGGAGTTAGCTTAGACGATGTATTATCATCAAGGTAACGGACGTTGTTGAGTTAGAGCTTGTCAGGGTTCAGTGATTAGCGTTACTTAGAGGATGTGGGTTCCGTTTGAAGAGCTGCATTAGGCTAAAACTGATTTAAATTGTATTAGCGTTGCCTAGGTCTGGCACATTTTAAAAAGTAAAAACATTCATCAATGGTGGAATTTCCACGGGTCCCGCAAGTTTCTATTATCCTGACTGGCCGCCTATCGCAACTGATCTCTCCTCTTATCAACCCGCTTCTATTTCTCTCTCTCTTTCGTTGTCTGTCTGGCCGCAGCCTAACACTGTGCCAGAAAACGTCGATGAAGTGTTTGCCGTCTAATCAATTTGCTCACAAGCACTAATAATGTATGTACATAATGATAATGAATGTAGTCAAGTTCTTTAGTCATTGCTATCATGGAAATATTGATATTTATAATAAGGTTTCGGAAATCTCATCGTATTTGTAGTGAATTAGAACTTTAAGAAGCTTGAGCGTTTCAAATCTCTCCTATGCCAGATCTTATAGGACACTTAGCTTAATCGCTTTGCAGCCAGGAGCCTCGTCCGTGAAGCTTACGAGTTCCTTAGGGCTCCCCTGTAAAACTCGCTGCTCCCAAGTCACTTCCACCAATTAAATTCATGAACACCTCATACTACCACAAAAGATCCCATCTCGCTGACGAACTTATGAATGGGCCGCAGGGCTCCCTTCTCCATTGAAGCTCTTTGTACAGACAGGATGAGCCGGATTCTTGCAGCAATATCAAGCTATTGTTGTTGGAAACGTGCGACAGTGCAAAATGCTGTTAATAAAACGAAGGAAATACGCTTACTGTATATCATCTATCGAACTGCAGTATTTCACTTTCATACGACTTATACCGCTTGATAGCGATCCAAAAGAACATTAAACATGTTTTCAAATAATTTTCTTCATCGAGAATCTGTGTTGCCGGCTTCGGTTACAAAATGTTCACGTATGAATGCGAATAATTGAGCAAATTTTCCCTTTTTAAGGTAATATTCAAGTTATATTTCACAAATTTCGTCAATTTTTATAAAAAGCAATTTCAATGTTTCACATAATGTCAATTTTTTTTATAATAAAAATATTTTGTTTGAAAAATTGCTCACTCAAATTATTTTGGGTAACAAAATTAAAAGTAAAGTTACTCATTTTCATCAACTGTCGACAATTATATTACGAGTACCCTCGGTGAGTGATAACGAAAATTTTCATTTCTTGACGAGTTCAGTGCTAAAGAACCTTCAATTCCAGTTCAAATTAGCCAAAGTAAAATTAGCCGGATGCTAGAAGCACGAGACCATCAGTTGGCCTCTGAAGTCCCAATCAAGATGTTAAGCGCTCAACTACACCTCCTTGGGACCACTCAGAAAACAATCAAATGAAGCGACTGAAAGTCTGTAAACGGTACTTGTTTCATGTATACAAACGTGCAGTTTGTTGCACGCAATCAATTTTTGATATCATCGCCGTTGCTTATTTTCTCGTAAACATGCCAAAAAAAAAATGCGCCGTTGGCCCATTTGTCCGGAAGTAAATTGTTACAATTTGGAGATTAAGTTATACAGCAAAGGCCTATCCTATGCTTCTTTCCCGACAGTCGTAAAGTATGTTCGGTAAATTTTTACAGGAGTCCAATATGGCGCCCAGCTTAATCACTAATACAAATTGATAGTAATCTATTAGAGAAGTGCAATGATACTCATATATATCAGTCGGAAATGCATAGTTTTTTGAGATATATGACTTTGAAGTTTCTGTTTTTTTTAAGGGTGACTACAGCCGGTGTCATCATAAGCTTGTTAACGGTCCCATAGGAACCTTATTAACTCAATATAACCAAACCCAACGTAATCCAACCTAATCTAATTCAACTCAACCTAACTAGTTGCGATCTCAAGCAGCTTGAAGTAATGCTTTTAAACATGTGAATATCCTCTGAGTAAAGTGTTTTTATGTCTATATTGTATATACAGTATATTATTGTACTGTTGCAACTGCAATGATTCCATCATTTTCACTTTGTGATGGGTGTAATGATAATTTTCCTGATTTTACTTGCTAACTCTCTGGTGTCAATGATTTTTATAGAAAAACTAGTAACTTTTATAATCATTCCTTTTCTCTTATTGTAGTAAATATTCAGAGTATGCGTAAAAAATCCCAATTTTATAAGTATTGCTACAGTCATTAATCATTAAATTCTATATCATTGTGTACTGAAACTTGGCTATCATCGAACATGAATTTCATGTTCTCGTTACCCGAACTTGAACAACTTAATGCCTTTCGCAACCGATACGGAGGCGGTATCACTCTTTATTACAAAAAATTCTAGACGTCAAGCTTGTTGATAACTTATCTACAGTCGGCGACGTAATCGAAGTCCTAAGTGCCACAGTTAAACATTCTGTGAAACTAACGTAATGTCCCTTGGCTGTTTCTACAGACCTCCAAGTGGATCAATAAATAATGTTAATACGTGTATATTACACCATTATCTACCATCTATTACAACATTAATTTATTGAATAATCGAAGCTTATCATCAATTGAAGATTTCATTCACATCATTATTTCTTATGGCTATTTGCTGGCAATTAATAAGCCTACCAGATATTCTCTCGAAAATCCTATATATCTGAACATTCGCTGTTAGATTATATTTGGTTGAATTTCTACCCAGGGCCCAAAATGTATTTCCAGAGTCTTGAATGTTGACCTATCTCATCATTTCCCATTTATGCTCATACTTCCCTGTCACACCGAAACCTATTGCCCTAATAACTTCTCAAGGCCGATCAATATAGCCCAGTTCCAAGAACATTTTGTCAGCAAAATGCAACAAGCAAGCTTTGTTGAAGTATACAGTTACTCCAATGCTGACCTCGCAATGAGTGTACCGCATGATCTCATTTGCTCGATTTATTTTTAATGTTTTTCATTAACAAAAACAAAAAATAAAGTGAAAAATAGTAATCCGAAATGGTTTTCTAGGGATATAAAATTTGTCATTAAAAAGAAGTATCTACTGCTTAATTTGTTCAAACGAGATATAATTACAAAAAAAAGTCGTATACAGTATATAGAAATGTGCTGAATCGACTTATACGCAGATCGAAAGAATATTTTTATAAAGAGAGGATTTTTGAATCCAGTAATTCGTCTCGGAAATTCTGGAAAGTCCTAAATGAGATTTAAGGTAAAAAGACAACCACGAAAAACCTCTCACTCAGCTTAAATGAGAATGTGCTTGCAGATGCTGAATCAGCTAACCTCTTCAAAATTATTTTACTTCCATTGCAACGACACTGGTACAAGACCTACCTCAAGAAGCTGCAAATTTGTCCATTGATACTGATTGTGTTCATGATGCTTGTGTCTTGAAGCCCACTGATGCCCATGAATTAATACAAATATTAAAACCATTTAGCGATAAACATTGTAATCGTGACGAAATTTAACCTTTTCTTCTCATGAGTTATTAATTGTATAGTTAATCCACTTTGTTATTTTTTCAATTTGTGTTTTGCTATGGTATCTATCCCAATGTACTGAAGCATGCTCGTGTTTACCAATATTCAAATCAGGCAATCCTGATGATGTAGCAAATTACAGACCAATATCAACGCTGTCAACGTTCAATAAAATATTGGAGAAAATAATTCACTCCAGATTAACAGAGTTCCTATCGATCCATAACGTAATTTCGAGCCGAAAATTTGGGTTTCGTGAAAAATCTAATTCTACCTTAAAGCGATATTTCATCTAGTAACAGACTTATCAAAGTATTTTCACGATATATCGTACGGGGCCAGCCTGTTCTTAGACATGCGGAAAGCCTTCGATCCAGTTGACAAACAGTAGTTAAAAAAACTCGAACACTATGGTATTCGTGGGACAGCAAGTGCATTATTAGCAAGCTACTTTTCCAACCGTGACCAATATGTACTATGTAATACAGTTAAATCTCAAGTTTTACATATTAAAATTGGAGTCCCTCACGGAAGCGTACTTGGACGTTGCTTTTCAACATTTTTATTAATGATATAACTACTCTTGGTATGAAGAGTGTTCTGTTAGCAAATGAAGCAGTGTTCTACGCTACTGAATACAATTTTTTCACTGCCATAACCGATATTCAACATATTCTAAGTAACCTGTCGCAGAGGTCAATTCAAAATTGATTGATTGCCCATGATTATAAAACTAAGCTGATGTTATGCACTCCACGGTAGCTGCTTCCGTTCTCAGTTCTAACACCATGTATCGCTCGCTGGTTCGATACTCCGCCAGACACTCGAGCTCTTTGCAGATTTTGGTGTGCTGACTCGGCAAGTTGTGTGTGCATGCTCAGCGCTGTGAAAGAACTGCCTTCCTCAGAGATGAGGGGGGTGGAGGGTCTCGGGTCATTTGTTCCTTCCGTCAAATTAGCACCATAGTGCTTGGTGACCCGAGGGCGACTGCGACTACACTTACTCATCTGGGGCCAGTGGGCCTATACCCGCAGCACAAACCAGTGCATGTGGATTTCCCAGGTGAGTGTGTGGTCTAAGTTGACTTTACCTTTACTCCATGTTCTCGTCCTGACTTACCTACGGTAGAGGTCCAGGACCGAAATCGGTCCAGCAGTTTTCGACAAAAAAGTGGGACAGCAATTGATCACTATATAAAAGTGCTTAGGGTAAAGAGGTTTTTAACCCTGGCAGGGTTAGGGTTGAATTTTGAAGAGAACAAATGGTGTTTGCCACTCGGAAGGGTTTAGATAAAGGGTTTTAAAAGGAAATTGTATTGATTGGCGTAATACTAAAAAAATGACGAGTGGGACAAGCGTTTTTGACCCCTTTTTCCAACCCTGACAGGGTTGTAGGCGTGTCTATAGTTAAAAATAGGGGTTGGGCCGGTAGAGGGAAAAAAATTGAAATTTTTGAGACCAAAATCATTGAAATCGGTTCAGTTATAGTTTTCGAGAAAAAAGTGGGACAGCTTGATTATTATTAGAGCCCGGATTTCTATGCCCTTAAAAATAGGCGAAATAGCCATAAAAGTCTAGGCAAAATAGCGCCATAAAATATGCTCTTATACACTCCTTTCTATGCTTTATATGCTTTTATTAATAGAGAAGTTAATCCTCTGTGTAACCGTTTTCTATCGTAGTTACACAAAAAAAAAAACATGTAACAAAGTTTTATGGTGGTCTAGGTTATTTTGTATTTTAAACTGGTAATGAAACAACAATCATTATAAAAAGCATTTTTAATATATTTATCAAGGCAACAACAGAAAACATATATTAGAATTTCTACAGCTA
>LQNS02278186.1:8449285-8461906 GCA_001587735.2 Parhyale hawaiensis
CTAAGGATGACAGCACGACAAAAAATCAATGAAGAAAAGAAGAAAATTAAGAAGCAAATAAGAGAAGAGGAGATTCCGCACCGGCCTAGAGGCATTAGGCAATCCTACAGGTTATTGCGTGAATTTTTCACGCACGGGTCCACTAGTAATTATAATAATATTCTCCTTACTACTTTACAATATAAAATGAGACAAATTCCGCGTTCTAGCGGCGCACGAGCCTGTGGCTAAACACATGAATAGTTCGGCGCGATATACATCGGCAGTATGCCACTGAAGCGCTTGCAAAATTTCAACTACTACTACTCTCTTCTTTTCGACTATCTCCCCCCTCTACCCAGGCCCCCTCCGGATCCTCCCCCCCAAGTTTGGCATTGGCTGACCCTGACACTGGCAACGAAAAAAAAAGACAAGTGACTGAGAATACCTTCACTCCCAAGAGGCGATGACGGTAACACTCTCAGCTTCCTGCTCACCCCAATCGTAAAACTGCATAACTGTGTATAACCTCATGTAAGTTATGTTTAATGTGGTCAAGATCAATGCACTTAAGTGGTAGTCATGCCGTGGATCGGGGTTCGTTATATTTGGTTGAACAGACACGATACTTTTAATGTAAGACGTTTCATGATACGCATAGCTTATTGTAAATCTAGTTATGTTACCCATAACTATTGTTCAAAAAAACAAGTGATACATAAGGAAAATTTATCCGCTTGAAGCAAAAATTTTTTAAAAATAATGTATTATCAAAAATATTTTTGCTGAATATTTCAGCTTAGTTTCAGTCAGAAACAGTTTGCCACCCACTAGAAAACTCCAGAGCTTAATTTGCATGTTCCAAGTTCATTTTTGAAAACGGTGGTAAAAGTTTCATTCCATTAATACTCCCGTTTAGTTATAAAACTATAAAATTTTGGATCGCTATCCAACGCGATGGAATCTTACAAGAATTTGGTACGCAAAGTGTCAATGGTACTGAGGTCACAGTAATATAAATGACAGAGATGTCTTACTTACTTACCTACTGTCAGCTCGCCGGATGGCAGACTGAAAGTATTAGTGTTCACACGCAAGTTGAACATCCAGTTTTCTCCGTTATCGTTTTAATGTTAGGTTGAACACAGCTTTCAATTTGCCAACAAAAGTAAAAATATGAGCCGTCAGTTCGATTTGCTCAGTACCCAACGAAGGCACAACGCGATCGACAACTTTTTAAATATGTTTTTACCCTAACCTACGTTAGGTTAAAAAGGTTGCCTAACCCACTGTGCTATCGTTGGGTATTTTCTCCTATAGGAAAACAATAGGCGAACGAATAAAACTGACTATGAATTCGGTTTGTATACTAAAAAGTACATACAATAAAAGAAGTGTCTTTTATATGCCCGTAAATTAAAATTCTAGCAAGTATCATTAGGAACTTATACATAAACTAGCGGGCAAAATAAGAGAACGATTTTCATTTTTTGAAAATAAAGGTTAACTATGTGGAATAGGTTAATGAATTTTTTGATGGGGCCCTAGGGAATGTATTTAACATATTTCTACAAAATATCAGGATAAACATTACTATATTTAATACATAAGAGCAATCTAACAAATAACATGGAACAATGGTCAATTTTAGGTTTAGAACAATTAGTATGGAGTTCTAAAACCTTTATTTTCAATAACTTCAGCACAGCGACGATTACACGACATCACAAGTTTCTTACAAAACTCTGGAGTTATTTTTTCCATTCCTCTTTAATTTTAGTCCACAGATCCTATACTGTTGATCGTTGTCGTTCTCTTACATTGTCACCTATAATTTTTCATAAATTTTCAATTGGATTAAGGTCCGGGCTTTGGGCAGGCCACTTCATGACTTCGATATTCTCTTCCGCAAAATATTCCTACACTTTCTTTACAGTATGGCACGGGCCATTGTCCTGCATAAAAATTGTTGGCTGGTTTGGTGATGATCGTAGAGATGGGATAACATATTGCTGTAGAAGCTTGAGATACACATTAGCATTGACAGTTTCTTTAATGGCCACCAACGGTCCAACTCCTTCACATGAAAACATGCCCCACACCATTACGCTACCTCCCCCACGCTTTACAGATATTTTGACACATTTCAGGTTCAGCCTGTCACCTGTTGCACGTCTAACATACCGTCTGCCATCAGATCCAACCAAATTAAATTGTTTTTCGTCGCTGAAATGCACTCTTTCCCAATCTTCATCTCTCCAAACGATGTCCCTTTCCGCATATTCAAGTCTTGCCTTCTTATTCTTCTTACTGATAAGTGGTTTAGTGGCAGGACTGCGTGCCTTTAACCCATATCCATCTGGGCATAGCGTTTCATAATCCTATCAACTCGTACGGTGGATTTTCGAGGCCGGCCTGCAGATACCGGTGATTCCAGCTGTTTCTTTTTATCATAGAGCTTCAAAGCACGGGAAACAACGCTCTTGGATAGGCTTACCTCTCTTGATATGGCCGAAAGAGTCATTCCTGAGGACCTGAGCTTAACAATTTCTTCCCGCAGCTCAGGAGTATCTTTCACGTGAGGTGCCATGATTCTAGAATGGTGTAATCATAAGAGTGTCAGTTCTAGAAGTCACGTACATGAAACTGAATGTTGCCAGATGACCGGGGTAAATGTGAGAATGTTCTAGAGACGATTTTTCTCTTATTTTGCACTGTTCAAATATTGTTATTGTTTCTTAGATTGCTCTAATGTATTAAATATAGTTATGTTTGTCCTGATATTTTGTAGAAATATGTTAAATACATTCTTTAAGGCCCCATCAAAAGATTCATTAAGCTACGCTACATGGTTAAACTTTATTCTCAAATAATGAAAATCGTTCTCTTATTTTGCCCGCTACAGTATTTCCATAAACTTGCACCGAATCTATTCCACTGTTTTTGCGTCTGTACATAAACGGATTATATTATCAGTCGTCAAATGAATCGAGGCAAGGAGGAAACTTTGGCATATCTAGTGATTTGTAACTATTAAGAAACAAGCTCGGAAATTCTAGATATAAAGTTTATGATGGTCGCACGAGCGTAAACCAACTTGCTTGCGGCCCAACACTTCTTCGAATGCCGAGTCTCGCATGAGTTCATTATGCAGGAGCCTTCGGTGGGAGCAGGAGGGGCAATTGCCCACATGGCCCTGCCGGTGCGAGGGGGCAATAGGAGTGGGGAGCAGCGTAAGCTCTTTTCTAGAGGTAAAACACATTCAATCTACTAACTACAACTAGTTTTAGTACATACAGTGGCGCAAGAAACTCCACACCGGCAACATTTTCATCCGATTCTAAATTAGATAGATTTTTAGTTCACTAACCGTAATAAACTACAAAGCAAACAATTAATCAACATTTCCTCTTTTAATTACTATAGCGTATTATGAAATACCAGATAACCTAACCGTGTCTTTTCGTCAGAATATATATATCATATCAGAGGAATAAAAAGTCTGCATAATTGCAAGAAGTTCTTGGCATGAATTTTTAATTAATTTTATGAAGAAACCCTGCACATCTGGTAATAATTACTAGTATAATCCTTCTGTGATTTGAGAGCACGCAATCCCTCTGGCATCTCCCCCATTAGTTTCCTACAGAACTCAAGCGCGTACCACGTTTCTGTTGTCGTTATTATTATCAAGATTAGGACCATTTTCTTCGCAAACCTGGTTAGCGATATAACATCATACATCCTCCATTGGATCCAAGTCTGGTAATTGGGCTGGCCACTCTAAATATGCAACGTGTTGGCTCTGCAAAAATTTCTTGTGTGTTTTGAATAATTCCCTAATTCAAATTATCCTGCATCACGATGGAATTCACTGGCTAATTATCACCATACTGGGAACAAAATTTCAAGCAACATGTCCAGGTTAGATAAATCGGCTGTATACACGAACCAGAGGCCTTGAACCATGAGCGCTGATTGGTACCTAAATCATGACAGAAACTCCACCTTGTAGCGTTTAAACAGAGCACCTTAGATGAAATTTTCTACCTTTCCTCCCTCGAGTAA
This sequence comes from Parhyale hawaiensis, assembly GCA_001587735.2. Taxonomy (NCBI): domain Eukaryota; kingdom Metazoa; phylum Arthropoda; class Malacostraca; order Amphipoda; family Hyalidae; genus Parhyale; species Parhyale hawaiensis. The sequence continues at coordinate 8,453,333 of LQNS02278186.1, forward strand.
ACTGCCTGCCTTCACTGCCTAGCCTCTTGACTTGCTTTCGTCTAAGCAGCGACATTAGCCAGCAAGGCGTCACGATCCTATGCCATTCGACAAACTGCTAACGCTTTCAATTCTTTATTCGTTTGTCATAATTGGTTAGCGTCCTGCGGTACAGTTTCCCGACCAACTTCTTTCAACCATTTCTAGTATTCTAGCTTGTAGAGCAAACAAGATCATACAGGGAGGGAGAGCAAGTGCCCCCCCCCTCCTCCTCCATGCCTCGTCAGTAGAGATAGAGGGGCGAGAGTTGGGTGGAATGGACTCTTTTTCTAAAAAAAAAATTGCATTAAATTCGCATTTTCGAAAGAGGAAAAGGTCTAGAGCCACTAACGTACTGTATGTATACCTTCCAAGTCTGATACGACTCTTAATAATACTATCAACATGTCCTGTCTAAAGGCCTTTCCAGACGATGGGGCATGCCCTGGGACGCGTCCGATTTTGCTTTCTTTCTCGCTCTCTAGTTGCTAGAGAGCAGGGCATGCCCTACTTGACAGCGAACTCAACACAGACGGGTTGCGAAGGGACGTGTCACCTTGTGAGCCTACTGGGGCGTGTTTTTTAATAACAAAACAAGGGCGCGTTGACGTTCAAGTATTTAAATCGCCCGCATTCTCATGTCGGGTGCTGCCTCACTACGTTTGGGAGCAAACGCGGACACGATCACTGTTTACGGCCGTGTCCCAGGGCATGCGCATTGCGCATGCCCTGGGACACGCCCCGTCGCGTGGACAGGTCATAAGGCATCTCCAATCCACCAACTCAAAAATTTTATGTTTGGCACGGTATATAAGAGCAAAATGGATGGTGTCAATACCAACGCAGTGGCAAAGGAGTTTATCAGGGGCGTGTCGCAATTACCCCCAAAATCGGGCCACCACAACCTGGAAAACGTTACCGTAACCCGATAACTGGTCGCGAGAGTGCCATCTAGAGTCGGACGGTGTAAGGTCAACTACATTGAAATTCCGTTTTAATTGAAATGTTGTCAATATATGTTTCACGTAACTGATCTGAATTACTTAATCTATTGTACGGAGTTTATTTGTAGCATTTTTGAAGAAATTTAGTGTTCCTTCTATTCAAAATTGAAGTTTGTGCTCGGTGACTAGCATCACCGTAACCCGTGTTGCAGATCAACTAAAGTCTAAACAAAAACAGTTACAGCCGCTAAAAATCTAAATGAAAAATGTGAAAAATACTAAAATTAAGTAATGATTTACCATGGATATGAACTCTGGGAATCGTTCAACTCTGGTTCTGATTTCGTGATATGCAATGACTCTGAAATTCTGAGGTTGATGAAACTGTTTGCGCTGCCTATTATTTTAAAACTGTCTTCCTTGACTACACTATTGCACTGTACTGTACGGTCCCTAATGCTCGACTGAACAGGATGCGTTAGATAGTTCCGTAAAATTTGTTCAACGCTAAACTAATGCTAGTGCTAGTCAATATTACATGGCATCTTTTGCCGTGGAAAACCTTTTTACCAACGTGCCCCTTATGGAAACGATTGAAATTTGTTTGAATTCTCTTTTTAGTGCAGCCACCGATGCCATAATAGGATTACCCAGAAAATTTTGAAGACGCTTTTGGAACATTCGGTTTTAAATTCCTTCTTTCTGTTTGACGGTAAACTGTACCGGCAAGTGGAGGGCCTAGGCATGGGTCTGCCGCTCAGACCTACGTTTGTAAACATATTTATGTGCCACAACGAAAAGAAATGGCTTGCAGACTGTCCTGAAGTATTCCGTCCCGTATTTTATCAACGTTATATTGATGATACGTTTATATTTTTTAAGCACCACACCCATGCATCTTTGTTTCTTCAGTATCTTAACCATCAGTACATTACAATTAAGTTTACAATGGAGCATGAAGTTAATAGGTCGATGCCATTTCTCGACATAAATGTATCCATTTCCAACAATAAATTTTCCACTTCTGTATTTCGCAAGGATTCATTCATAGGATAGGAACCAGCTTTTTTAGTTTTTCTATGTGCAAATTTAAGGTAAATGCTATCAAGACCCTTATTAATAGGGCATTTAATGCAGGGATGTTGCGAAGTATACAACATTGGGTGGGGGGGGGGCACTGAAAAATACCGACTGACGTTAACTAACAGTCATATTACCGACTGGAAAATATATATATATAGTGCTGTAGGCTATATATATAAATATATATATATATATATATATTTATATATCGTGTAGTTCGGTAACAGCTTTTCTGCTATGCAAGTTTTGTTAAAGACGACTGAGAGATTATTGTTGATTAAACATTTATTAAGTTTTTCAAGTTTACGGAAGCATTTAATTCATACGCTATTGCTGGTGCTGTGCAGTAGACCCCTATTGAAGGGCTTAGACGTAAATGAGGTCGTTAAGTGTAATTTTTTGCATTAGGTGTAATTGTTAGTATGAAGGGCTTTTAAGTGTAACAGCCTACAGGCCANGGGGGGGGAGGGCACTGAAAAATACCGACTGGCATTAACTATCAGTCATATTACCGACTGGAAAATATATATATAGTGCACGAGTACTGTAGGCTATATATTTATATATATCGTGTAGTTCGGTAACAGCTTTTCTGCTATATGCAAGTTTTGTTAAAGGCGACTGAGAGTTTATTGTTGATTAAACATTTATTTACTTTTTCAAGTTTACGGAAACATTTAACCCTTTGCCTCCTGAAATTCAGATAACATTTTTTTTCACTTTTTTTGTTAATTTTTTGAAAAATAGGTTAGTTAAACACATATTTGAGAAAAAATTTAGTTTTACTTCCAAAAAACAGCATTTTTTTGCATCGGCTACTACAGACGCCGTCAATGTCTTGGGTAATTTACATGATGCAAAGCTTTTGTATAGGGAAAAATAGAGAGTGGCATCTGATGATGAAGTCAGGAGGCAAAGGGTTAATGCATATGTTATTGCTGGTGATGCGCAGTAGACCCCTATTGAAGGGCTTAGACGTAAATGAGGTCATTAAGTGTAATTTTTTGCATTAGGTGTAATTGTTGGTATGAAGGGCTTTTTAAGTGTAACAGCCTACAGGCCAATGAATATGTACGTGTAAGGTTAGGTATAAGGCAAGGTCTGGTTCTGCTAAAGTCCAATGAGCTTTTTCTCATAAGGTTAGGTAAAAGGCAAGGTCTGGTTCTGCTAAAGTCCAATGAGCTTTTTCTCATAAGGTTAGGTAAAAGGCAAGGTATGGTTCTGCTAAAAACTGAAATATACGATTTAAAATTGACGCTAAGTAAGGCCAATCAAAGATTGACGCTAATTAAAAAAAAACTTATACCATAAAAAATTTTAACTAAACATTAAAAACCAATAAAAACCCTAAAAACCCACATAAGTACAGTAAAAACACTTAGGAACGCTAGCAGAACCAGTCCCGGCCTAACCTATCCTTTTACACGGGTGCTCATTGAAAGGACTCTTTTCTCTAGTAGGGGTGGTCGGTCGGGGATAGACACAAAACTCGCGCACTATAACTTTTCGAGAACATTGCACAGGCAGCGCAGCTGCTCAATCAGACTTCACCCCCAGATTGGCACTGCGCCGTGACTGGTAATACGTTTTGTACACACAGTTACATTTGATACATTACAAGTATTTGACAGAGTGGTACTGTGCACTGTAGAATAATGCATCTGCGTAGCAACTGAAAAATAAACTTTTTGGCAACACTGAGCAAAAGATAATACAATTGCATGACTTATTCTTTAAAACGGTTTTTTAAGACATCAAAAATGGGATCTAATGAATACTCACGAAGTTTATTGAGAAGCGTTGCAATTTGATATGCTGTAGCGCGTTTCTCAACGTTAACACGCACAGTTGGGAGATTGAGAACAGAACGTCTTATTTCGTAATTTTTTGGGGAATAAGGGGACTGAAATACTTCAGGATGATTGTAACACACAAATCGAAAAAAATCTAAGTAAAGAATAGTAGTTGTAAACATCCTGAAATTGCAACAATTGTAAAGACGAGTACATTTCACTGAAACTCATTACAGGCTCATTGCTATCGTTACGTCTAACACGTAGTATTCGCCCAAGCATATTATTCATTATTACTTAAAGTTTGTGAATGTGACAATGAGGGGCTCCGCTCCAAACAATGATCATAAGTTCAATTAATTGACAATATAGCAAAACAAGATGATCGTAATGTAAATAAAAGTGAAAAACTTTTATCTCATTGCGCTTAAAAAAAAATAAAAGTGACGTTAGGTTGCTATTGCAACAGGTTAACAACACGCCACTGTCACCACAGACTGTCTTTGTCCAGTACTGTCAACAGCGTTGCCGTGTTTTTTTTTATCCCCAAGAATGCCAAATGTCACCAAGAAATTCAAAATCTTTTTTTTTCTCTTCTGCCTAAATATATAATTAAATGCATATTCTCTAGTATGCATATTGTTAGCTATGCATATCAAAAACCTTTCCTATAAATTTACCGTATATGGCTACCTAGTCTATATTAATATAACTTGACAGAAACCTATTACTGAAGAAAACTTGTAGGACAGACATGCATCCTCCTCTCACAGTCTTAGTGCATGCTTGGTTATATTGCAAAGATGGGTGTGCCTCTGGAAGCGGCAAGGCGATTCGCGCGCATCGCGAAAATTTTTTTCACTGGTGATGTTCGGTTACAGTAAATTTTGACGTTAATCGGTACATTTGATGTTAGTCGGTTACCGTAATAGTACCGACTGCATAGCCCATCCGTCGTGCTGATGATGGGCAGTACTGAGGCCCGAAACGTTCATTTATATGCATTTTATTCAGTTATGATTTTATGATTCGCTTTGGCTCCCCCCCCCCGGTCGCGACATCCCTGATTTAATTTCACTTCATCTTATCTTGCCTTCCATTTAGAGTTAGAATTTTAGAAAACAGTTATTATTTCAAATGGGTCTCCCCTTAAATCAATTCTAGTATTAAGAAGTTCTTAGATAAGAAATGTAGTAACCAGCTTGTCATTCATATGCCAAAGAAACCTTTTTACATTAAATTCCCTTACTTCGGTCACCAATTAGAGAAAATAAAAACGAACTAATGCAGTTTCCAACTTCCAAATATATGCACATTGATTTTCGTTTTATATTGACTAACAGCTTTAAAATTAGCAATTTTTTCCCGTTCAAGGAGAAGCTCCCATGTGGTCTGCGCTCATCTATTGTTTATGAGTTCAGTTGCGTACACTGTACGTCTATGTACATAGGCTGCACTGGCCGTGCCTTGAGTGTGCGAGCACATGATCACATGGGAAGGAGCTCGAGAACTGGCAATATTTTAACGCATCCTGTTCAGTCTAGCATTAAGGACCATACAGCACAGTGCAATAGTGTAGTCAAGGAAGACAGTTTTAAGATTATAGGCAGCGCAAACAGTTTTATCAACCTTAGGATTTCAGAGTCATTGCATATCACGAAATCAGAACCAGAGTTGAACGATTCCCAGAGTTCATATCCATTGCAAATTATTATTTAATTTTAGTATTTTTTACATTTTTATTTAGATTTTTAGCGGCTGTAACTGTTTTTGTTTAGACTTTAGACGATTTGTGTATTCTCCTTTTATTTAATTCTTTGTGTATTCTTACAGATTTTCGTGCTGATGATGGGCAATACTAAGGCCCGAAACGTTCATTTATATGCATTTTATTCAAATATGATTTTAAGATTGGCTTTGGCTCTTTTATTTATTCAAAATAAGGCTGCTTGCTCCATGGTAGTCAGCTTTATCTTTGATATAATTTAGTCCTTATTTTATAAACTGCCACGTCTTTCTTTCAGTTATCGCGATGGTACTAGATTAACCAACCAAGAAATAAACAGGCAGACGATTCAAATGCGTCGAGCAAACAGTTCGACTGACTGTGCAAAGACATTAGCGCACTTCAACACTTGCAGAGTTCGATGAATAGGCCAAAATCACAAAATTTGGCGTCGAAGGGGACCCTCCTATAACAGCAGAGATCGTGTCTTGAAAATCCTAACTATTAAAAACAAATTTGAAACTGCTCATAAGATTCAAAAGCACTGTGACCTTGTGGGAAAGTGCTCTCTTTCTACAATTAAACATAAATTTAAAGAATTTCGGTTGACAGGCTGCACTGCAAGATGTAAACCGGTGAAGAAGAAGAAGAATCCAAAGTGTCGTTTGAAACTCGTCAAATGGCACGGGATTCGTGACGCGTCTTGAATGTTTGGCAAGAATAGCATTTGAGCCTTTAAAGACCACTGGGCCTCACGAGTCCCGTTTCTCAAAAATTAGGTTCCTAAATAAAGAGGCGATCAGTGATTTTTGGACCTATGAGCGCCACGACTACGAGGCGGTAGTCGTAGGACTACAATTTAAGACTATCACCAAAATTCTGAGCGAAACGAAAACTTGGTCCTTAAAGGGTTAACGGTGAAAGCAAGTACAACAGGTTAGGCAGTGATGGTTGACTCATAATTTTCGACGATGGACCGGAAAAAAATTCCAACCCAGGTGAACTGTTTCAATGATACATGGCAAGGGGAGCAGTGAGTGCTTATGATCCTGGACGATTTAGCTTGTTTGGTCACGTCGACCAAATATTTTGTTCTCCATTATATTAATAAATAATTTGCAAGTGAATTCCAGCTTATTACAGAACAATGATCTAGTCAACACAGCGGCCAAAGTCACGCTGTCATAAGATTCCTCGAAAGCCATCTCGTTGCAGGTTTGGAAAGGACTGTCCTGTCACCAGACTTGAATCCAATAGAGAATGTGTGGAATTACATCAAGAACCAGTTAGGCATCAAAAAACTGGCAACAAGAACACTCTGAGAGCGCATACCTCCGCCAAGCCAGGCAACGGTAGCAAAAAAATTCAAATTGGCTCTGAAACCATAATTTTCATTTAATAAACTCCAAAATTTAATAATTTGTGTGCTTTGATAGTAATAACAGCTTGTGCTATTTTCTTGAAGATCCATTGATAACTTTTATATAAATTTTATATATATATTATAATCATTAGTGAAACATGCAAACGAACAAACCGATCTGCATCAAAATTTAATAATTTATGTCTTTTATCATTACTAACAACCTCTATAAATTTAATAAAGATCCATTCATTATTTTCTAAGTTATTGTGCTAACAAGCATAAAATTAAAAACAGTGACAAACGAACTAACGGATCATTACCAAAATATGGCTATTTACTCTTTGTTATATACCTAACAACTCATGTTAATTTCATAAAAAATCCATCCATAACTTTTTGAGTTATGGCATTGAGAAAAATGAGGCAGACAAACAAACAAACGGATGTACAAATCTTCACCAAAAGTTAATCGTTTGTTCCTCCTAACATACCTAATAATCCCTGTAAATTTCGTTCAAATCAGTTGAGAACTTTCTGAGTTATCTTGGTGACAGACAGGCACACACACAAACACGACGAAAACATAACCTCCTTGGCCGTCCCGAAGGCCTCCCTAATAGCTAAGATTTTGTACACAAATCTCCTGGGGGCATTACGTCCCATAACATATGATGGGCAATCCTAACTAACCCAATCCATATATGAACCATTGTGTGCCCGCTGAAGGGTTGGCTAGGCCTAACTTTCAGTCTTACACTGCATGCGAAATTACAAGGCAGCTTATTTTTGCTCGCAAAGTGATTTATTCACGGGCCGAAGCCAAATATTTATCTGTACGATCATGTCCTCTACCGAAATGTTCCTGATCCTCCAATAGGTAATGAAAATAAACGTTACAGAAGTGGCGTACATGTAAACTTTATCTAAGGTGGCAAGTGCAATTTTAGGACTGAGTCTGAAAAACATCTTAGGGAAAAAGTGGAGCGCAGATGTAAATTTATCCTAAAGAAAAAAGAGATCTGAAATCTACATGCAAGGAATAAAAAATCTAGCCTGAATTTATATAAAGTGTATACATATTGAAAAAAAAACACCTGAATGTTGGCCAAATAAAAAACCTGTTCGAGGCAGGAATATCTATACAAACGTTAAATATTGACAAAACAATACAAGAGATCCAAACTGAAAATACTCACTAGCGTAGCACTCGTCGAACGATCTTCTCCGTCTCTTGCTTCACCTTCAGACCAACCCATGATCGAGGAGGGTCGGGTGGCAGATGCAGAACACCCCGATTGCCTCGACATTTCTAAAACCATCCCCATGAAACGCTCTAATGCTGCTGAAAAAGGAAAGAAAGGGAGTATTGTATTTATTAATAGAGCCTTGCAGAGGCTTGTTGCAATCACAATTTTTGAGTCATCGGTGCTATACACCGCAGACCAAGTCGTTCACAAATCGTGGCACAATCACAGTCGACGAATTGCCCGACGGGTTACACGGGTGTAGGGAAACCGGACAGAAACCTGCAATTGAATTGAAGGAAGCAGATACATTATAATTATGAACAAGTAGGCAGCTTTGCTCAGAGAAAGTACTGGAAGCATGAATATGATGTGCACGTTTGGTGGATTTGCGCGATCG
>LQNS02278186.1:8538807-8560351 GCA_001587735.2 Parhyale hawaiensis
AACATAATGGCAATAGCTCATAGAGGACCGGGGTGTAAGTCCCGGTGTCTTTTTGGGAATGGGCCTTTTGGTTCGTCTACTGCCGCCTATCTAATCTAATCTAATCTAATTAGTGCCAAAATGGTAAGTTTATGTTTTCAGAGTAAATTCTAGATTTATTGACTAGTTTCCACGAATACTCAAAACATGAAAAGATAACTTAAATACTGAACATAAAACAACGCATGTACCGGCAGCATTGTGGAATGCGAGAGTACGTGGTACCGTACGTAGTAGCATAGAACTGCACAACGGCCTCTACCTTTTCACCCCTCGCCGCTGAGTGGTTGCTGTTTCGAGACAGCCTAGTTACAGCGTAAGAAAAGAATGTCTATTATTACCAATAATTACAATTTGTAAGCAAAGTAGCAGACGTTTGGAATACAAATAAGGTAAGTTGGTGACACGTATTCGCAGTCTTATGAAAAGATTATTCTAAATGTTTGCTATATATTGGAAAGGTTCATGGTTACAAGAGTCATCTTTGTGCCCAACCTCCGCACTGGCCTACGAAACAAAGAAAGGTTGGCGGCAGTATAGGAGCAGCCGTCCTGACGGAAAGAAGGCGGAGTTCGTCCAATATTTTGGCTGCTCCGGCCGCAGCTAGCGGCCGTTTAAAATTATAACCTGTTTCCATCATTGTGCTGCTTTACTGAAGTATATTGAAGGGTTACAGGTCAATTTGGACCCCTGGAGGGAGGGATCCCAAACCGACTCTCATCACGGACTGCTTCTCCTGCTGTTCACACTACTAATTCTTCAAAATTCTAGAATTAAGGCTAAAAGAAAACCTTGATTGGTGTATCCACTGTACCCTGTATACGAGATAATAAATGATGTTTTTTTTTTTTGACAACTCAGACATCCCAACTCAGACCCTCCCAACTCAGACCCCTGCCCAACTCAGACCCCCGACAAGTCAGACACCTGATAAAATTAGATACAATACCAATATTTGTTCATAAAAATATTATCAACTATCAATCGCCAGATAAGTGCTCCAAATTATATTGCGCTTTTAAACAATGACACCCACCGTTATCTTAATGAAATGGCTGTCTTTAATTATCCTACGTATTTGTACCACAGAACTCAAATCTAGGTTTCGTGAAGTGGAAAGGGAAGCTGTAAAGCTCTGTAAGGTTAGAAGTCATCTTCGTTTCAATGAAACTTGTATATATATATATATATATATATATATATATATATATANTATATATATATAAATCAATTAATTAATTCGTGCTTTTCTTTGTTCATAATTTCTCCGTGCGTTGTTACGATGGTAAATCTGCTGAGAACGACAAACTTTTGAAAAATTCCATGGTGTAGGCTCAAGTTGCAGTGCCAAGATTTTCAAGCAATAACCGCGTTTTTTGTGAACTCTAGAGTCACAATCACACCCCCACAGTCTCTTTTATCCAGAAACATAAGCGTGCCATAGTGATGCACAAAATTATCCACATACGCTACACTTATTATATATATGGGCGAAGTTACGGGACTATAGGTACCAGGAAGCAAAGAATGTAACACTCTTACTTCCTGATAGGTACAAACTATATTTTACTAATGCTTTTCCTAAGATTCTCCACAGATTAAATGCAATGATCAAAACATTTTTGAAAACGTATAGGAGAAATTACATTGAAAACGCACAAATTGTTTCATTTAAAATAATTTGAATTTGAGGTATGTCTCTGATGTGATGTGTGATTGTTTCATCTAGTTATGGCTTGGTAAACAAGCAGTATGAGATAAATCGTTTCATCGTACATCTGCCACCGTAAGAGTTCACGTTCCATACTGAAGTACCGCGTTCACGTTGAACAAGTTTGATTGGAAGTGTTGCCGGTTTAAATAAGTCAACAGCATTCCTGTCAAGTCATTTTTCAGCGAAATTTAACCTGATTTACTCCGGTTTTGTACGTTATCGCAGTCTATCACACATTTATACTATATTTAAAACAAACATTGTACGTGGCCGTGGGCAAATGTTCTTGTTTCATTTTGTCTGTCGTTGCAAGTTAGAATTCTTTGAGCTATAGGCCTAATTAACTTGCACAATTTCTTTTAGTCTGTTGTAAGTTTACAAGACTGAATCCTTTACTTCAGATCCATACGGCTTTGCTGCTGATCACAATAACCAATTAATAGTCTTTTTCTTTGTGTATTTACGCTGAATTTTAAATATATTTTTTATTATATCTGCGCGTACGATGTAACTTCAGCAGTGTACACAGTGCACAAAAGGGTCCTAATTCTGTGTACTGTGTGGTAGCGTACGATAGTTTGTTCCATGCTTGTTTAGTTTCTTATAAGACTTTCCAGAATTTTTTTTTTTAAATAAAGACAATAAATCAATATTGTATCGCTGGATTGGATACGTTGGCAAACTATTTGATGTATGAACAATTAAAATAAATGGCAGTTATACTTATTCCGTACTTGGCCAAATATATCTAATGTACGCTTTGTTTTCAGAGTATGTTCATTATCAGAGATCTGAGCTATTCGAGGGGCGCTATCGCCGTTCGCGAAGATTTGTGTGCGTGTTTGTGTACGCGGATCGTATGACTGAGGGCGGCGTTCAAGTTGGTGCGCGGCGCTGCTCGCTGTACCGCAGATTAAGTTAGGTTAGGTAAGTTTAGGCTAGGTAGCGTTTACTTTAGTGGTAACGAGCGCAGGAAAGCTTACTTGAACGCAAAATCGTCGTGAACGACCACAGTACAGTAAAGGTAGTAGTGAAACTTCTGAGGGGTAAATTAGCGCAACATTTGGCTGATGGGCGTGGTTTAGAGGCCTACGTCATCGTTCCTCAACGCTGTGATTGGCCATGGGCAACCTGCGATTTCTTCAGCGATGACGTCACAGGTCCGGGCTAGTTAAGCGAATTTTAAATATCCGGGAACGGTAAGTTGCGAAATATATCTCAACAACGTTACATTATTGTCTCGATCATATTTCGATACGTTTTTTTTATTTACCCCAATTTTCGCTGCTTCATTATCGGCAAGATCTTTTAAACATCAATGAATTTAGAGGGCAATGAATCCACAAATTGTACTGTAAAAATTATTGTTCGTATATAATGGATGCGTTGGTCAATTCGGTGGTTTAATAAAATAATTGTCCAACAATCTTCCTGTTTTAGAAAAAATATATAGTTTATTGTTCAACCGTAGTGGTCTATCAACAGCAAAAACTCTGCTAACATTCGAGCGATAACCAAATCAAAAGTGAATTTTGGTAACTAGTACATAATTTTTAAAATTCCTGCCCAAAGTAAGCATGTTTACTGTAGTCACTGATAGCCAATTCTCCATATTCTTTTCTTCTATGTCTATATTAAGTTATCGAAGAGATTTTGCGCCTATTTATTAACTTAAATTGGGCATAACGATGAGCATTATTTTCTTGCCGGCCGTTACCATTGCCCGCTTCTCAGCTATTGGCCCGTTACTCCAGCATAGGGCGTGCCTAGATTGTGACGCCACGTCTCCGCCCGAAATTAACAGATTTTCCCTACTACCTTTACTTTACTGTGTGAACGACGACAGTGCGTCTGGGACCTCAGCAATGCTCGGCTGTATGCTGATGAAAGTTTTTTTGTGCGTGACCTAAGATGGAGTACGATTGTACTGCTCACATGAATTGCAAGAGAGAGCACTTATATCACATTACAATTCGAGTTGATCGTTGTAACGCATTCTTTAGAAGCCTATTATTTACAAAAGTATGTTATGCTTAATTATGAAGACGTATTTTCACAAATCCTTCGATGTAGCTAGTTTCGCCAGTCAAACCAGCACGCAGCTATAGCTTCCCTGTTCACCGTATTGCTGCGTTCAGGTTTGATTTCTATAGATTTCTCAGGCTATAAATATTTTGAAAATAGGATGTTCCCGAGACCGCAACAGTATTTGACTCTTAGGTCCAAAGTGGCCTCTGACCCTGGCGGCCAAACTAGGAAAAATGGGATTATCTCAAGAGCTATTATGAACATGTCCAGACACGATCATGCAGGCAAGCGCCCAAGTGCGTCCCCGCCGTATCCAAGATACCTTCTCCGCAAGAAATATGTAGGGTACCTTGGAATTTTTTTTTCGGTATCAGATAAATAACTCTTGAAAAATCGCATTTTTCCGTTGCCGAATTTTGGCCGCCGACGTCAGACCTAAGAGTCAAGTGCTGTGGCAGTCTATGGCTGTTCCTTTCAAATTCAGCTTTGAAGATCATGGGTAATGAATATGACAACAAACTGACGCGAAATATAAGCGAAAATGTAAAAAAAAGAGATCACAAGTGAACGCGCGGCGTCATTCATTTGAATGAAGATCGGTCCCACATGTGGACAGCGACAGCAGAGTTGACTTACAGCTCGTGTTAATTTTCGGGAGTGAACGCGTGACGATGATGGACGTGTAAACTGACCCTTATATGAATGTATCTACGGTGGCAGCGCATACTGTTGCTTGACGGAGGCCAAGCAATGGGGCGTAATGATGTCGAGAATGTAAGACCACTGCCACATGTCCTCAGTTTGTTACTTGGAATGTATAATAATATGCATCTTCGTGTGTACCATGTAGCATTTGAATATTGTATTATCTCGAGGAGTACTAGTTAAGGTTGACGGATGTTGTACATTAACGCGATAAACGCGATTCAAAAATTATTATTACCAGATTTGCCATAACTATTACTAATTACAACTTTTCCGTATTGTTGAGTGTCGGTATTCTTTAAGAGGTTTTAAACAAAAGAACTGTAGTAAAGCTATTTGTTTTGGTTATGTTTGTGAATCTAGATACTATTTCTAACAATTTTCAGAACGCGTAGTTTATCAACTTGAAAAATTGAAAAATATAATCAAAAATCAAGATATATTTTCTTCAGCATCCGATTAAACAGTTTTAAAATATTTTATTTGGATAACAAAATTAAATATAAAAAATTCGACACAGGGGAAAATATTGAGTCCTAACTAACAAATTATGTTTTGTGCATATTGTTACTTGTTGCACTTTAATTTCTAGTTCCACATGCTTTATGTTGATCATATTGCCGAGATAGCAACGAATTTCATAATGTTTACTACAACCTCGACTGAAACCTATGAATTCTGTAAATCGTATTAACGGCTCAAAGCCTGTAGACGCCAGACTGCAATTTTACGCAAGTCAAGCCTCGATGGCCTAATTTCGCCGTCCAATCCAACGTACCTCACATGGACAATATCTTGAATGGTGATATTCATAAGAGAAAGCATTAATTGCTCAGACTTCCTCTAATGGGCCGTGTTCACAAGACCCTCACCGTAGCGCGTTCAGTCCAGATGATGGATGGACGCGGTGCGTTCATTAGATAGTTCATTGCAGCTGCAGCAGTTGCGAAAGACGGTGGGAAGAAACATGTCCCTTTTCTGAAAGTATCGCGTAATACATGTTCAGTAAGCAAAATTTATTACTACTGAATTTATCCTCAATAGCATTTTCAAATCATGAACAAGTCGACATGAATGCTTTTTTTGCCGTCACTTTAACGATCAGAATGACAGTATCCCCGTTTAACACAAGAAAACTAGTTAAGCTGAAAATGTTGTACTAAGAACGCAGATGCCATCTTTGCTTTGATAACGAATTAAGCGGATTGCTGCTTGCTGATTTCACTGTTATCGGTTCATCAGGCCAAAAATATTTTGAATATAGGCTGTTCGTATCAAAATCAGGATAAGATCATTGGATACGAATGTGACTTCAAACCGATGGGTAATATTAGTGAAAATGTAAAGTCACTGTATAATAACTGAATGGGCGGCGTCACTAACTTGAATGAAGAACGTTTCTACGGGTGGACAGAGAGAGAGAAAAAAATTGACGCACAACTGATGTTCATTTTCGTGATTGAACGCTTTACTCATTACCATGAGGGACGTGTGAACACGGTCTGACCCAGCCATGGGCCAAACATTTGCTTCATTGGTGACCCGGCCGCGCTATCGTCTCTCACGACGATTTGTGTGCGTGTTTGTGTACGCAGATCGTGTGCGCGTGAGAGACGTTCACGTTCGTGCGCCGCGCTGCTCGCTGTATTGCTGATTAAGATGGGTTAGGTAATGTTAGGTTAGAAGGTTAGGTAAGGAGGTTAGGTTTGGTAAGGGTAGGTTAGGTTAGGTTTGCCTAGGTAGTGTTTATTTTAGTGGTGGCGCGCGCAGGAAAGCTTACGTGAACGCAAAATCGTCGTGAGAGACGATAGTGCGACCCGGCCATGGGCCAAACATTTGCTTCATTGGTGACCCGGCCATGGGCCAAACATTTGCTTCATTGGTGACCCGGCCATGGGCCAAACACTTGCTTCATTGGTGACCCGGCCATGGGCCAAACACTTGCTTCAGTGGTGACCCGGCCATGGGCCAAACATTTGCTTCATTGGTGACCCGGCCATGGGCCAAACATTTGCTTCATTGGTGACCCGGCCATGGGCCAAACACTTGCTTCAGTGGTGACCCGGCCATGGGCCAAACATTTGCTTCGGTGGTGACCCGGCCATGGGCCAAACATTTGCTTCATTGGTGACCCGGCCATGGACCAAACACTTGCTTCATTGGTGACCCGGCCATGGGCCAAACATTTGCTTCATTGGTTAGTTATGCATGAATCAGCAACCCGATGCGGATTACCTTAAATTGTTATTAGTTGAAAAAAGTTGCAGCAGAACTGTTCTTACAGGCATACCCACAGCAGATAACTCTTCTGAAACAAAGGCCCGTAAGGGAGAAATTGAACCACAGACCACACGACGCCTTCTGTCCTGCAGTGTGGCGACCTGCCGACGCCCTCTGTTGGAGGATCGATCAGCTGACGGTGCAAGAAAGTACTTTTCGCTCGAGTGCAAGAAGGCTCAATACATTAATCCTCCTTGCTCGAGTGTGTGTCAGGAGTTGTTGAGGCAAGGAAATTTAATTTCCTTGTGCTATGGGGAGCGCAAAGCTATGGGCAGGATATTCTGAGGATAGTCGGTATTGTTTGATACAAAAGAAAAGAACTCACCACAACGTCATGTAAGCGGTCCAGAGACCAACAGGAGCCGCTACGCACAACCAGCCTGTGTCGCGTGGCAAGAGAGGTAGGTACTAGGGTTAGGCAAGGTAAGGATTTAGGAGAAGTACAAGGTTAGGCAAGGTAAGGATTTAGGAGAAGTACAAGGTTAGGCAAGGTAAGGATTTACTGTATTTATTTTGGTCACCGGTCTGGCTACTGCACTGCTCCTGGCAGGAAGATGTTACTCTGAGAGCTGCTGCTGAGAGCGACGAATGTCTTTCGTTTCTAATACCGACAATTTATGTCCATAAGGTTGAATGAAGTTGAGCATTGTTGGCTGTACAAAGTTAGGTCGAGTGAGGTGCTGTTCAGTGTGTCTTGGTAATTGCTCTGGGAACTGTGCTACTCCTGACAGCAGCCCCCCCCCCGCAGCCACACAGTCAAAAGTTCCTTCCTACGGATTACTATATCATATGATTCTCCAAAGCGTGAGGATTTTCTGGTCTTAAGGCTAGCACAGCATATTTCATAGTTTTATTCTATAATAAAAAAGTAACAGATCACAGTCATAAAATAAAGCGATCGTTATTGATGGAAAACCCAAATTGAATGACTAGAAATAAACGGTTTTTCACCACTCAGGGGCATATTCCGGAGGACCTTTTTCAGAATATGGATGGGGATTACTCACTCAGAGGCTGTCCCAGCTAGTCCTTTTTACGCAAGAGATGTTGCAGTTGGCCTTAGTTCCTGCTGACAAATTATTAGTTCGTAGAGGTTTGCAAGTTCTTTATGTTATTTCTGCTCCGCGAGGTGAGCCGCCAAATGATGGTAAGAGATGCATCTCATGCATGGAGCTCCTAGCCTTCTACCTGCTTCAGTCTGAGGCGTGTTGTAATCACCACCTGACTAGGCTATTTCAAGCCCAAAAATGGTTACCGTAACTCAAAAAGTGGTTTTGCGAGTACCATCTATCGAGGAGCAGTGTAAGCTCAACAATGTTGATATACTATTTTACTTTAAAATTTGCCCAAAAAAAAAGCTTGAAGTAACTGATCTGATTTACTTATTCTAGCGTACGAAATTTATTCGTTGCTCATTTGCATAATTTTCGGGTTCTGTTCATTCGAAATGGATGTTTGCGAGCGTCTACCAACGTCACCTAACTCGTGTCGCAATCATCCTTACGGGTTGCCTTTGCGATGCAATTGATGAGAGGCGGGTTCACCGGTGTAGCACCGGTACCCCAGACATTGTGATTACAACACGCTGTGTGTGGGAGGGGCGGCACGGAAGGGATCCTTCCCGATATTTCTTTCTTCTGTTATCTTATCTTTTTTCGTCTCTTTGCCCTATGTTATTTTTTCTCTTTTTTTATCTGGTTTGTCTTTTCTTCTCTATTATATATCTCAAAAGTTTTATGTTTTCCTAATATCACCTATTTTTAGCCTTGAAATTGACATGAGTTTGTTGAGTCACAATATACCAATATGTGAACCTTTTGCTGCCATAGACATAGAGCGTCGTACAGAATGTAGATTGTGAAGTAGAATAGTGCTATAGTTAAATTTGCTTCCTAATCTGGAAGGCTCATTGCGATAATGCTTTACACTAGTTTACTGAACAAGTATAGTAATAGTATTATTGTATCAAAACCTTCCTACGGGGAGAAATATATGCTTTTTCTTTCTTTCTTTCTTTCTTTCTTTTCTTTCTTTCCTCTGACGGTATATTCAGCACCACTAAGCGTTCTTCAATCCAGGGTTGTTCTTCGGGAAATTTACAGCTACACAAACGTTGATGCTAGGCCCGAATTATCAGGTTATATTGTAAGGTACCTGAATACATATTAAGATATCAAGTTGCTGTCAAAAATCAGTGACTGCTACTGCGGCTCGTTCCTAGTTTATGTCTATTTCAAACACTCCCTTCTACCTTCGTCCGCCTGCTTCATTCAAGGCTTGCGAGCGACCCCACAGAAACCTAAATTAGACTAGAGAGGCAACAATAGGTCACGTTAGGTTCTGTTAGGTTATTTGCTAGCAAGCCTATAACAACGCCGGTTATTATTTTTTCCCTTCGTTCGGACGACGCGGAAGGAATGGGTAGATGCGACTTCCTGGCTTCAGCTTAATATAAACTTAATATACAAGAGTAAACCCCTCTGTTAACACGAATAGCAATATGCTACATGGGCCATAAATTAGGTTGGAGTGTTAAAGGCTTTGTGTTGATATACCATAGTGATCCGACCATTAGTTCAAGAGTTATTAGCGAAAAACAGTGTAACACGACCAGTGCAAACTTTAGCAGTGTGTGACGACATGTCTCCTCAGTTTGGGGCGGACATAAACAGATTTTCCATACTAACTCTTACTTTACTGGGGTGATACAATATTGCACGATTTATAGCGTACAGCGACTGGCTCGACGCAATCTTGCAATATAAGCAGAAATTGAACTACTTGTAATTAAAGACAAGTTGCTTTAAGCTCTTGGGAATTGCAGAATAGACGCCGTCCTCGAAGCAAACGCTTATTATGCTGCTACCACCGTTGCACTGCCATCGTAGATACATATTAGATCGTTTAATTGTAGCCAAGGCCATTAAACACGGATGGTATTTTCAATTTTCTATAACAGCGAGTATTACCACTGTAGGTGCAATAATTCATACGTAAGAGTTAAAATGCCATGAAAAGATACTTTAGTGGAACATATAGTGTCAATGTTATAAAATTATCCCGTAAATTGTGTACAATTATGATGAGCACATATACATTTTGACGGCAATTTTCGATTTCTGGGATGATTTTGCTGCTCATCTAGCGACGTTTGAAGAAAACCGTTTGGCAACTGTGACCACCATGGCTGGAGTCTCCTCGGTAGCGCTACCGTCGTTAACGACACCTTGTGTGCGTGTTTGTGTACGCAGTTCGTGTGAGCGGCGTTCAAGTTGGCGAGCCGCGCAGCTCGCTGATTAAGTTAGGTTAGGTAACGTCAGGTTAGGTTAGGTAGTGTTTATTTTAGTGGCGGCGCGCGCAAGAAAGTTTGCGTGAACGCAAAGTTGTCGTGAACGACGGAAGTGCTCCCCGGTACATAAAGGACATGGAGGCTGTCAAGTGTCAACAGGGCCTAAGCAGACGTTGTCAAAGACATAGCCGTTACAAACGGCCCAACGCTCTACTGCAGCTCCTTGTTTAATCTGTGTAGGATAGAGGTAGTGTCCGCTTGTTCAGCGGCTCAAAAATACAGCAAGTCAGAATAAGAAGAGGAATGATGACGATTGGATCGTCTAGTGTCGGCTTACTTTGCATCAAATAAATCTTGCAACGTCACAAATTTTATAGTTGTCAATAATATAGATCATAATTGAAAGATTTTTGTAATTTTTGTAAAGAAAATCAATTTTTTCCACATAGAAAAATTCTATAAAAATATGTGTTTCCAATTACTATAGAGTTTGTAACTAGTAATACAAAAGATATTTATTTGGGTAACTTTGTTAAATTTGTAGTAGCATTTTGCTCGAATTTCGACAAATTGCTCGTGCTGTGATTTTGGATCTCTATTTGCAATTTGCTGATACTGATTCTCGTACTAAAATACCAGGCCACCAAAATTATGACGCAATTTTTCGAAGATAATCCTAAGTCATGATTCATGTTAGTAGCATTCGCCATTAAGATATGTCGAGATACACTTCACGCTGCGACGATGGCGCAAGACCTGCTGCCCTCTGAATGCGCAAAACTCACCACACTGTCAAAAAAGGCGAAAGTAAAACACAACAGACCGTGAGATAGCTGGGCGAATCCCGTCCAACATATAATCACCTTCTTCGAGTAACATTTTAATAATTTCCATTAATTTCGTGAAGTCCTATTCATAACTCATGAGTTACCCTGACAGACAGAGGAAAAGTAATCAGGATACCGACCAAGATGAAAATCATGACCAGTTCCATTGCGGTACCATATCCCTTCGTGAGATAATCGGTATTAAAATCCTCCTTGTTTATCCGAGCATTGCTGACTACCATTGTAGAGCTTTTTCTTTCTCTATGTAGTGAGAAGTTGGGAATATTTGATACGGGTTTGGGAGGAAACAGCACGAATAACATAAGAATATTTACTCCCTGGGAGCATCCCTTAATTACCTCCTCCAAGGAGGTTATGTTTTCGTCGTGTTTGTCTGTCCGTCTGTCTCTCTGTCTGTCTGTCACCAAGATAACTTAAAAAGTTATTAACCGATTTGGATGAAATTTACAGGGATTGTTAGGTATGTTAGGAGGAACAGATGATTAACTTTTGGTGAAGATATGTCCATCCGTTTGTTTGTTTGTTTGTCTGCGTCATTTTTCTCGATGCTATAACTCAAAAAGTTATGGATGGATTTTGATTAAATTAACATGAGTTGTTAGGTATATAACAAAGAGTAAATGACCAAACATTGGTAATGGTCCGTTTGTTCATTCATTCGTTCGTTTGTGACTGTTTTAAATTTTATGCTTGTTAGCACAATAACTCAAAAAATGATGAATGGATCTTTATGAAATTTATAGGAGTTGTTAGTAATGATAAAATACATAAATGACCAAATTTTGGTGCAGATCGGTTTGTTCTATTTGTATGTTTGACTCATATTTGTCATAACGTTTGTTAACAGTGCAACTTAAAAAGTTATGAACTGATCTTCAAAAAGATGAACAAGCTGTTATTAATATAAAAAGGCACAAATGATGAGATTTTGGGGTTTATGCAGAGAAAATTATGGTTCCAGAGCCAATTTGAATTTTTGCTACCGTTGCTTCACTTGGCGGAGGTATGCGCTCTCAGAGTACTTTAGATAATCTTTTGTCCACATAAGCCTTCCATAAATTTTTTTGTGTAACATTTACATGTACTTCATCTAAACTAGTAAACTACAACTACATCTGACCGTGATTTAACTGAATGGTCTGAAATTTGCAAAAAGCAATTTTTTATTTTTGGAATTTAATATCTCTATTTACATGGTAGACTGATGAAATTGAATAAAAATATTGTTTTCAATTTACTTGAAAATACAAGATTTTGCACAGAAATAATAAAACTTCTTCTTCTTCTTGTTTGAGCATATCAGAAGATTTTTAAAACTTTTGTAAGGTAATTCAGGCTAATTTAGTGATTTTTAAGCTAATTTGGACTTTTGCTGTTTTCAAAATTGCAGTAGCGCTTATTAACACCAAGATTAAAAAAAATATGGCAGTGTAATACGTAACGATAATTTATCAATGAGCTTCTTTTACAGCGTGTTCATGTTTTGATGCCTGTACGAACACTAACTGTTGCTCAGTATTATATGTACTATAACAACCTATAACAACAACTATTCATTTTAGTGCATCTTACATCACGTATGCGCAGTTTCTCGAGTCCATATTTATAATAGCCGCACCTGGAATTTGCTCAGGAAGGCTTGAATAAAATGTGGAGGGGCTCCACAATATCTACACACATGGATGTTGTTTAACTGGTAGCAATATGAATTTGGCGGTGGGTCTTGGCTCATTAACGGGGCTCAAGCCTTTCATGCTCTCCTCCCTCACGCCTAAAGGTACTAGTCCACAGAGCCAACTGTAGTTGTACTTTGATGCCAAAATATTATACTTTCAAGACTTGACTTGTCCCGAACTCTAGATATTTGCTCTGGCTTCAACCCGTAGAATTGCCATATATGCATTGACCCTTGATAAGTTATCTTAAAACTTGAAAAAAAATTTAGTCTAACTGAGTGAAATGAAGTTTTAGAAGACTTAACGGAAAAAGGTTGCCTCTAGCCTTTGCAATATGATCCGAAGATATACACTTGGGCATGAAGTTTTGGACGAGTTAAACCTCCAAGGCTTAATTTTGGCCCCGTGTCGAACATGCTCCATGTCTATGAAGTCCACAAACTAAGGCTCAATCTCCAAGCTCATGAAAGAGTTACCACGGCAGCAATAACAGAGCAGCTTCCGTAGGCTTCCAACACAAAAACCCTTTTGTTGGTAATGGCACACTGCTGCTAGTGAAGTTAAAGCCTTATGACGTTACCCAACCCCTTCTCACCCTTTACTAAAACTGACAGTACCCGAAATTCTAAAATGAAAAAAAAAAAACAGACCTACCCTCACCTAACCTACCCGATATTAAACCCGAATATTTACCAACTTACCCGAAATTAGTTCGGGTTGTCCGACAGTACGGCCTAAAGAGAGCAAAAACGGACCAAATTGTCCGCACCGTCAAATTCAGGCGAGGGTGACGTATCCGCAAGCAGCGGCCCAATCGGCAAGTGGATGTGCGGGGAGCACAGGCGCCAAACTCGCCGCGCGATATGCACCGTACGTTTGCCAGTATTCTGTGTACGTGCAATGCTGTGCGCGCGAGCTGCGTTCAAGGTACGTGTGTTGTGTGCCATTGACGCAAGTCGCTGCATCGTAGATTAGGTTCGGTAAGGTTAGACTAGATTAAGTAATGTTAGGCTAGGTTAGGTAGGGCTTATGGTAGTGCTTCTGCTTGCGGAGACGCGGTAAGCAAGCTTTCTTGAACGCACGCAGAGCGAGACGAGTTTGGCGCCTGTGAGGCCGGAGGCTAGGGCCCCATCCTCGGTCTGGGGTACACCTGCTAGCTCCTAAGGTTATCCGGTCCATACCAATTAGACGCTCGTTCTGCAATTCCTACGGCATTGCTGTCACTGGACTGTAAACTTCAGCATCCTGATAAAACTCGTATTTTAAACATTAAGCTAATAGAGTTTTTCCAGGCTACATTACTTACTTAAACTCTGGAGCTTCTTCATTATTTCATGTTCATCGTATTGTTCATATTCTCTTTGAAATTTTTATGATTCGAACTCGAGTCTTCGCTAGCATTCTAGCTGGATTTCTTTGTGAAGCATCGTGCCTGTCCAATTTCCTTCGCTGCAGCCCTTTTTTGTAATTAACAAGAAGCTTCAATAGAGGAGGAGGGAGCCGTGCGACCCATTCACAGATTCGCCAGCGAGTGAACCAGATGTTTTGTGGCTGTGAGACGCGTTCATGAAACTGATCGGTGGAAGTGACGGGGGAGCAGTGAGTTTCACGGGGGAGCAGCAGACAAACCGTGTTACTGATATACGATTGGTGCATACGGCAACTGGCTGACAGCCTCAAGAGAATCATGAGCTTCACGAACGAGGCTCCTGACTCCCTCCTCTCTGTAAAACTCCTTGGTAATAAACTGTAAATTGTGCCAGTCTTTTATACCAGCGCGCTTAAGTTAAAGTTGCGCGCTTAAGTTAAAGTTTCGAACTTTAACGAACGCAAGTTTGCTACACTTTCCATTACAATAGGGATTTCTCCCATCCTAAGTTCTCAACCCGCACTCAAGTTACACGGATCCTAACCAGGGGCACACTAGGCATTCATCCTCGCAACTTGCTGTCAGGACGCGCAGCTCGTACGTCTTCGAGCAGCAAAATAGCTGCTAGGAACAGACAAGTTGCGCCTACGTGGCGAAAGGTCGCTTGAGGTTTCCTATGGGCAACCAGTTGGCCGTACAGCCGCGTAAATTGAATATGTATTTACAGTGTGATTCTGAGTGCTTTTTAAAACCGCCTTTTTTAGCCTATTTGTAAGGTATTTTCTTAGTTACTTATCCGACGAACTGAGATGAAATAAAAAATGTGTTCACATTGTGGCATTTTCGCTGATCGCTGCGAATTTCTGCCGTCAACTCGCAGGTCTGTGCGTTTTCGCGGGCGTTCATTTTGACATTTGCGCGCGATTTAGGCTGCAAACATAGCAGGTTCACCGCAAAACGAATAAATTAGGCGTTCCATGAGGATTTCTTGTTTCTTTATAGAATTTTAAAAGCTTTTAAGCCTATCTGATTTATATTTTACAGCAACTTTGACGAGAAATATGAACTTCACCACAGTAGTGACACTTGTGGAGAATACTGAGTTGACGGTAAACATTTTATCGCCGTTTTGTCTTGTGGACACAGTTGTGTTTATGTTCGTAGATACAATAAATGTTCGAACCCTTTGCACTAACTCTGGGGGAAAATAAAATTATCGAGTTACCTTTACTTGTCAATCATTTTATGGAGTTGCTTTCCAAGCCAGTCGTTTAATTTGATTGAATGTATTGCCGCGCCCTCGAAAGCACGACCGCGTGGTCAAGAAAAGTACTGCTCACTTGGCAGTAAGTGCATTGCTGTAGCACGCTATAAGTAGTGTCTGAACATACAGTGATTGTTTATTCCTAGTTGTATCAATACCAAAAGTAAAATAAGTTATTACTAGTGACAAAAACTGCAGCTTCTTTGGATCAAGGAGCAAGAGCAACGAAGTTCTACGGAACATGTGCGTGGTAGTCTGGACGGGACTTTGTATGGCGGATGAGCAGCTGCCCGTCGCTAGTGTCACCTACAGTCGTTCCGATACACAACAAGGTTTTTTGAGTGAGCTGCGCGTTGCTCGTACGAAAGCCTAGTTTGGCCCCTGTATTACAGTCTCTATGTTGTTACCAGTCATACGACTGATTCAAAATTTCAAATGCTTAGTTTTTGAGATAACACTTGACTATGCTTCTGGAGGCCGAGCCAATTATTGAACAGCATTTTCAGAACTTTCAACGTAACATAAAAATTTTGCTAATTTTTGTAGTGTTACGTAAAAATGGTTAGTTAATTCGTTTTTATACTTTGTTTTTGAACTGAAATATTATTAGAAACTCACACATTCTATTCGTTCAGCGCTATATTATGAGTATTGTTCACGTTTAATAATTTGATCAGTAACTAAAGTAAAAATAAATTTCTCATTTTCCACTTCCAAAATGGCAATGCCAAATGAAGCTGTACATATTTTATCAATATATTTGTTTGAAAAGTCTTCACCAAATTAAATTAGATAGTTTTTGAGTAAAGTTTCCCTAATTAGGAATCTACGCGCTTTGAAGGAATGGTCTAGTGAAATGTGAATTTTTTATCTTCGTACATTGAACGTAAATTTAAGAGCTTCAATCTATTACGAATTTCGAATGTTTTTCATTTACATCTTAGTCAGATGTACCGATGTATTACAAATACCCCAGGATCCTTCCTTTTTGGATGCTTGGGCAAAATGTCTCACTCATTTTAATGAAGTTTGAACCCATGAATGACACGTGGCTGTAGTCGGGAAAATTTCTATGGGGGCGCTGAAGGTAGGGGGAGCAAGTCATATCCGTGGGGGGGGGGGGAGCCCTAAATCTGGAGAAGCCGCGTCCACACTGTGGCCGCGTCAGCAGCGTTGAGCGTCACATTCCCTGCTCTGAAAATAAAGGCGTCTTTTTGTGACCACCGCGAGGATGATTCCGCGTTTTTGTGACCGCGTGATTCTGATAGCAATCAACCGTGATCAGTGGTGGGAATTGATCGCAGCATGATTTCCTCCGCAGGCTAATCATGCGTGATCAAAGAGTGATTCCAGCCGTTGGACAAGTAAAAATTCAAAATTTGAATTGCAAGTTTGTTATGTATTCTTATATATAGGGATAAATTAAATAATGTCTTTAGGATTGGTTGTAATATTGACTTCCAGAATTGTAGTTTCGTGAATTTTATGCCTGTGTATGTTCAAAATGCTTCAAATCCTGCTAGCTCAGTTATGCACTGGCTTACCATTCTCTACCATTTCCGTAAAAATGCGATAAAAATATATTTTTCGAAAATTGACATGGCGTCTATGGTTTGTTTACAAAATCGTTGACCGTTCTTGTGCTTTTCAGTGATCACGATGATCATGATCACGGTGATTCTGATCACGAGCGTGGCCACAAAAAGACGCCTTAAGCTGCTAACGCTCATATTGCGCTCATGAGATCAGCTGAATCGAATTCCTTAACAGTCAACACTGCTGGGCTACCAGCGTTTTTTTTTTTATTTTTTTTATTTTTTATCTCAAGGTTTCGGCCAAATGTCGGAAATTTCAATGCATGTCCCATGGCCACATTTTCATGGCTCATCATCACTCGACTTGAACAAACGCGGCCCTAACAGCGGCTTTTTTTTTCGATCTGCACCGTCGCAGTAAGATAATCCCCGGCAATCTTTTCGCATTTCCACATTTTGCAACCGAGTTGGACCATTCAAGCGCCAAATTGAGTCTCTATGACTCGGCCTCCCGACCAGGCATACAGTATATGCGTTTCATTTGATCCAATCAAGTCCCATTTCCCCGCAGGGAGCGTTTGCCCCAAATTTGGCCCCCTCAATTTTACGGATTTTTCGTTTGATTGAAGCCGTTTTTGCGCCGACCCACTTTTCATAACGTTATCTCGTGTCTAAAATACCACTTAGTCCCCTAGCAGCCAATTTGTCCCATGGGAACAAGTTGATCCCCCCCCCCGCGGCCCAACCTCAAATTTTTACAATTTTCCCTCATTTTCCACCATTTTAACTCCAAACGACTCCTTTTAATGTAATCTAGTTTCATCCGGGTCATTTGGGACCTTAGCGCCTCATTTGTCCCAATGGGACAATTTGCCCTATTTTCGAAATGCCCCTCCTCTAATTCCCGTAATTTTCATCCTATTTTAGCCGTTCTAACACCAAATCACTTCAATTACCGTAATAATTATGGCCTCATCCGCACCATTTAAATCCATAGCCCCACATTCTTTCCCATTGAATCCCATATAATCACTCTAATGCGTTTAAAGGGGTGAAAGCAACGCTTCTACCTGGTGTCCCGGCCAACTAAGCCTAATGAGTTTGGCTGCTCCCAGTGTTACGCTTTTCCGGAATTTTTTTTTTTTCAGCCCGCTTCAGAAACTATTTTCAATTTGTCTTAAACATTCTTTTAGCGAGGTTTTCAAAAATTTTCCCTAAAAAGATTTGAGCAGACAAGCATTAAGATACATATATTTTTTGCAAGAAAAAGGCATCGTTTGTCTCCACTTGCTATGTTTATTCAATTTCTCCTTCAAATTCTTCATAACTCATTGGAAGTTAAATTCCATATATGTATGTATATGCTGGTCCCATCATAGGTATACTTCTTAATAATTTATAGATTTCGTTAGTCCCAAAGTATATTGGCACAGTTTATTTGACAGCAGTCAAACTCGTAAGAAAATTAATTCTATTCTGTAACTTTAATTGACCTTCTTCCCACCTTCTTGAAAAGTATTCTCAGAGACAGAGCGGTTAGAAGCGCTGTCCCGCTCATGGTCTGTAGTTCACATCAGATGTTCGGTTCCTAACCAGAGAGGCGAATTTTTGATGCTCGAGTTTGCAACGTAAACGTTTTTTTTATCATTGGTGGTAAACTGGGAGGCCGCTGACCTATAGCCATAGTCATTAGGGTAGTCAACGGATTTCAGCAGTCATTTGAGGCTTCTGTCTCTGACGTCATAGCTGTAACGGCACTCGCATTGAGTCCCTAAGATTGGTCCGTGAGAATGGTCCGTAACTTCAAGCTATGTTCATCTAGACGACGTTGTCATGGCTACGGGCCGAACACTATGACAAAAATACATCTAACAAGCAGAATCTACTATATAATAATTCACGTTCTGTTTTTATTTATATATTTATTTATATATTTATGTCTTTCCTGTCACGCTCTATGGGAATAAGATAGGAGAAAATTCAGATTTCAAAATGTAAAAAAAAAGTGGGGTACCTTGCAATTTTTTTCGGCGAAAAAAAAAAAGTTGGTACCTTGCAATCTTTTTCTTCACTATTAGATAGGGGAAAAATAGAACTAATAAGATAGGAGAAAATTCAGATTTCAAAAGGCGAAAAAAAAAGTTGACTACCTTGGAATCTTTTTCTTCAGTATTAGATAGGGGAAAAATGAGGAAGCCCACAAGACGGCGGGGGTTTTGGTGAAGTGTTAATTTTTTGCCGTCATTTACAATGACGGCTCGGGACACTAGTACCATTATAGTTGCTACCCAAAAGTAATATAAAATCCAATTCTGTGATAAAATGTCTTGAAAATAATAAGCCTCTTGCGGCTCCGAAAACGAACTGAACACCCCACTCGCCGATAGATGTCTCTGGGCGGTTTGTTGACATATTTTCGCGCGTTTGCCCCGTGTATTGCACGCTAAAGTGCTGCATGCTCCATCCCAGTACTTTGCGCAGAAGTGAGAGTGTGCAGGTTTTTAGACGTCGATTTCGCGCGCAAAACTCGGGTACTCGTTCTTGTGGATAGCGCGCGCGCATCGGCATTAGATGTGTATTTTTGCGGCTGATTGCGCCTGATCGGTGCTTCTTGTGACCACTTTTTGACGTGATTCTGATAGCGATCAATTGTGCTCATCGGCGGAAATTGATCGCTCCATGATTTTTTCCCTACAGCGCTGATCATTTATGATCATAAAGTGATGCCAGCAGTTACTCAAACAAAAAAGTTCAAAATTTGAAATCCAAGTTTGTGCTGCTTTCTTATAGTTAAGGACAAATTAAATAACGTTATTGCAATCGATTGTACTAGGCATGGCCTTGCAGGATTGTACTTTCGTTAGTTTTACGCCTGGACATGTTTGAAACGCGTCAGATGCTGCTAGTTCCCTTGTGAATTGACTCCAAAATGAATGGAAATTCCTCATATGTCCCTTTTCCACCATCTTCCAATTAAATACAACAGAAATACATTTTTTAAACCAAACATATCGTCTCTGGTTTGCTTACAAAATCATTGACCGTTCTTGTGTTTTCAATGATCAAGATAATCATGATCACGGCGATTTTGATCAAGAATGGCCATTTATTAGCCAAAGAATGAGCAGCGCCTGCCTCGTTTTGCTGTTTTAATTGTCAGGGTATTCAAACCGGCAATTATTATTTAGTTAGTTGAGAACGCGATGGAAGCAAAATTTTGTTTTAACTTATTACATATAACCTAGTCCGAGACGAGGATAAAATGAAACGCACACGATAAATTTTTGTATTTATTTCCCTTTGGCAAAAAAAAAAATATGAAAGGCAAGGATTAAGCATAACGTTTTCTTATCTATGTAGAGTATGAAATACTCAACCGATTACAACCAAATAAAATGCTTGAAATGTCAACATGCATTTCTATTAGCCAGCTTATCCATCTATAAAGCCCACTGATGACAACGGGCTAAGCCAGAGAATACGACGGCAAACATTTTATCGAATATTTTGGTAGACAAGCAGTCGTGTTTGCAAGGACAACGAATTAAAGTTAAAACGCAGGACAAACAACTATCGTCTGCAGCGGTTGAGTATCACGAATGCAATGGATAGGCAATCTGCTAGCTAAATAGCAGTGTTAAAGACATAGATGAATAAATTTTTGAGACAATCGGTTGGTCAGTTTATGTGTTTGACTTATGTTTGTCATAATGTTTGTGAGGAGCATAACTCAAAAATTTAAGAACGGCCGGGTCTTCAAGAAAATTGCACAAGCTGTTATCACTACGAAAAGGCACAAATGATTAGATTTTGGAGTTTATGCAAAGAAAATTATGGTTTCAGAGCCAATTTGAATTTTTTGCTACCGTTGCCTCGCTTGGCGGAGGTATGCGCTCCTAGAGTGCTCTACTTTCAACTGTAACGGGCACGTAATGAGTCGTTTCTGTTTGACTGCCCGCAAAATTATACAACCAGAATTCGCTTTTCTGATGTTTTCATGCTCTTTCCGAAAATGTTATTCTTTTTCAAGAAAAAAAAATAAAAATGTTATTACTAAATCTATTCAGAAATACATAGGATTGTTTAATATTTTATAGGCACTTATCTGAACCCAAAACGTTTGATTAGGCTAGGTTAGGCTAGGCTACGCTAGGTTAGGTTGGATTAGCATATTCTCCGCTAGCCATTTAGTACTAACTGGAAAATATAAGGAAAGAACGAAAGTTGTGTTTCTTAACAAACATCTACGTAGCAAATATCAAAATTTCAATGCTGGTAACATTTTCATTTTCTAGAAAAAAAACAAAATATATATTTGGAAAAAGCATAAATACTGCATTAAAAATGTGTATTCTGGTTTCATAATTTTGCGGGCAGTGAAACCGAAAAGATCCCCTTAATTAGCAGTGCATGGCCATGGATTCTCGTGTGAGCGTTTGAACAAAAGTAATACAGATATAAAGCTGAATTTAAGTAGACAGCACTAGCGTGTTGCGTGGTGTAGTATATGTGCGAACGACTTTTCAACACGTGTTGTGTGGCGTTGCGTGGTGTGGTGTAGTACATGTGCGAACGACCTTTCAACACGTGTTGTGTGGCGTTGCGTGGTGTGGTGTAGTACATGTGCGAACGACTTTTCAACACGTGTTGTGTGGCGTTGCGTGGTGTGGTTCATGCACAGTACAGTAAAGGAAGTAGGGAAAATCTGTTAATTTCGGGTGGAACCGTGGCGTCACAATCTAGGCACGCCCTTTGCTGGAGCAACGGGCCAATAGCAGAGAAGCGGGCAATGGTAAC
>LQNS02278186.1:8563088-8584575 GCA_001587735.2 Parhyale hawaiensis
GCCATGGCCAATCACAGCGTAGAGGAACGATGACGTAGGCCTCTAAACCACGCCCATCAGCCAAATGTTGCGCTAATTTACCCCTTAGAAGTTTCCCTACTTCCTTTACTGTACTGTGGGGACATGTGCGAACGGCTCCCGTCGCACGCGGTAGGAATAGCACAGCGCGAGGCACGGATACAAACACTTGTCTTGTGTTGCGTGGTGTGGAACATGTGCGAACGAAGTCTAAGATACGAACTAGAGGAAGCTCCGACCGTTATGGAAGTTCGTTTGAATAACAATGAAATCGCTTATTAACATTCTCTGCACGATTGATTCCTTGCTAAAGTCATCCATAATGGTCCAGGGTACAAACGATTTCAATATGTATGATATCTACGATGGCAGCGCATAGTGTTAACTGACGGAGGTCAAGCACTGGGGCATAAAGAGGTCTAGTATGTAAGACCACTGCGACATTACAATGATAAACTTTATTTAATACTTATCGAGACATTACAAATGCTGCACCTCACAAGTACACGACCGAGAATATCTTTAGTTGATAATGCAGCCACGTCTGCAGCCCGTACAAGCTAAATTGAGAGTTTTACTGGCATGTCTATAGATTGCCTGCCCATGTGCGGTGATCGGAGCTATCGCCATCAACCGAAAGTTCCCCACATGCCCTGCACTTCGACTAGCTACTCGCTACAGAAAATTCATCATCGGAAAGGAGGGAGAATGAATAGTGCCTGGCGAAAATTATAGGATCCAAGCTCTCAAGGTTCCTGAAGTACGGGCATTTTTGTCGTCAAAACAGCGCAGCAAAAACACCAAGTTTCCTGCGAATC
Organism: Parhyale hawaiensis; assembly: GCA_001587735.2. Taxonomy (NCBI): domain Eukaryota; kingdom Metazoa; phylum Arthropoda; class Malacostraca; order Amphipoda; family Hyalidae; genus Parhyale; species Parhyale hawaiensis. The sequence goes on from LQNS02278186.1 coordinate 8,563,925, forward strand.
CTTAAATAGTTTCTGCCACTAGTCCTGTAAGGGAAACCAAAATTAGACTTTCGATGTCCAGCTCTTGGAGATATTGATAAAAATATAACTAGTTAGAAGTGATCGATAGGCAGGCTATTTAGCTATTAAGTAGCTAGGTCGTGGAGCGTCGTTAGCGATCGCTCAAACTGGTGGACACCAGCCTGTCGGTCAGTAACTCCAGTACTGAGTTTTATTAGGTTTAGGTGTCTATATAAGCATCACTTCAGTTGATCTGACAGCAGAGAAAGCCGACAGAAAAAGGCATCTCTTGCAGTGTTGTGTCTTAGTATGTGAAGTATGTAATGTATTTATATAGGGGTAAAATGGATGGCAAAAGCCCAATGATCAGGATTGGTGTAGCCTATGTAGACCTTCTCAATGCACGCTCTTCAAAAAATAAATGAAACGTTAGTAGTTTATATAATATTTAAACCCCAGTAATTACTTAGTGCGTGGTTCTAGACGGTGTCTTGATTTAAAAAAGTTTCAGTGCTAATATCTAAACGTTAGCGAAACACTATCAATTTTGATCTCGCGGTAAGAACCGGTCAAAGCTATGCACAGTTTCTTATGTGACAAACGTCGCATTTTTTTATTTGTCCTCGGCCTGGTCACCAGAGCGAGTTTTGCACCACGTTTTTATGTTAAATATAGGCCTACCCCAAGCTTTCGAACTACTAAACGTAGCCCGTCTTCGGGGACTTTTAGAGAGAAATAATGTAGTTTATCAAATTAATTGTAAATAATGTGACACAATCTACATTGGAGAAACGCGCAAGTAGGTTTCAGAAAGAGCAAAAGAACATGATAATAATGTAAGGTAAAACATTCAGGCATTATTAGTTAATAATCATGTACAGTCTTACAGTTATGAAATGGCAATTGAGTCTCCAAAATTATTATGCAGTGAATCAAATCCAGAATCGAGACGACTTCTAGAAGCTTTTCACTCACATTGTAATCCAAATTCATTTAGTAGACATGTTCAATTTTCTGAAGCCTACTGCCGTGTTCTTTAGTCTCACAAGAAATGAACTTTCATTCTATGCTTCAAATTTCATTGTTTTACGATATATTATTAGCTTTTTCAAAATCGGTAGCCATGATACAGCTGTTGTATACTAATTCCGTAGTTCTGCTGATGAGTTCGAAGTTTCGTTCCCCTGAAGACGGGCTACGTTTAGTAGTTCGAAAGCTTGGAATATATTAAACATAAAACCCAGAAGACTTTTGGAAAAATTTCCCTTTGCATTAATATACCTGCATGGGTGTCAACGTATATTTCAAGAAATTCATATACATGTGTACATTTGTGTGGGGCTTGTAGTTTCATGCCATCAACGTAGGCTACGTTTTGCTGAAGTCGCCAGACATGACACGTCCTACTCTCTGGACATTAATTCTGCGATTGATATCCCGTAAGAGTAGGGAAAATTGACATGTGACTTTCCAATACACAGTTATATACTGTATGATTTTAATATGTGTTTCTAAAGGACAAACTTGCAGGATGAAACGCAATCAATAATAGATCTTTAGAGTAGGTGGGGTAGGGAGTAGCTCGCCCTTTTGGTATTTGCTTATAACAAGTTCATGTGTAATTTTATTATCAAAATTACGTCTTTCAACAATAAATTCCATACAATTATAATTTTGCACTCTAATTACTCACGGAATGATCAGAAAACTCAAACAATATCATTCTTTGCTATTTTTTATTCCTATTAATTACTCTAATGTAGAGCAATGTGTGCAGTTCCTATGATTCATTCTATTCTATAAAGTAGAGCACTCTGAGAGCGCATACCTCCGCCAAGCAAGGTAGCGGTAGCCGAAAATTCAAATCAGCTCTGAAACCAAGACTTTTTTGTATCAACACCAAAATCTAATCACTTGGGCCTTTTGATAGTATTAACAGTGTCTGTAATTTCTTGAAGATCAGTTAATAACTTTTGAGTTATGCTGCTAACAAACATTTTAACAAACATATGTCAAACACACAAACGAACTAACCGATAATCATCAAGATTTAATTAAACAATTTTGCCCTTTATACTAACAATTACTGAAAATTGCATTAAGAGCCACCCATGATTTTTTTAGTTATTGCGCTAACAAACATTTCAACAAGCATAAGTCAAACACACAAACGAACCAAACGATCATCATCAAGATTTAATTAATCAGTTATGTTTTTTAAACATTACTAAAAATTCCTGAAAATTTCAAAAAGATCCATCCTTAACTTTGTGAGTTATTGCGCTAACAAACATAAAACCAAACACAGCGACAAAGAGACGAACAACAGATCAACACTAAAATTTAATCATTTACTCTTCGTACCATACCCATCAACTCATGTAAATTTATTGAAAATCCATCCTTTACTTTTAATTTATGATGCTAACAAAAATAGGCAGAGAAACTGACAAACGGTTGGACAAATCTGCACCAAAAGTTAATCGTCTGTTCCTCCTAACGTAGGGTATGTAATTACCCAATTGCTGAACTAACCCTATTTTCAAACAAGCAGCTATTATTTGATAGCTTTATTACACAAACCAAATAATAGCTGCTTGTTCGGAAATAGGGTTAGTTCGGTAATTGGGTAACCTACCCAACAATCCATGTAAGCTTCGTCAAAATTCGTCCATAGCTTTTTCAGTTATCCTGTTGACAGACAAAGAGAATTACAGACAAATCATACGAAAACGTGACCACCTTGGCGGAGGTAATTACCGACGTAAATGTCCTAATTAACTACCGTAACATACATACTGTAACTAACTAGTATACCTGTCACTCGTTACTCGAACGCCGCGTTAGACGCATATGTTTGAAGAACGAGATGTACAGCTTGTTCTCTAACTCATGGTACAAACTTTGACATTATGTATTGAAACCAAAAACAAACACATTTTCATAAATAACGAAATGTTCAAAAATGCTTCGTTATCGAGATATCGAATTCTTGAAATGCATTTGATTTTAGGGAAATTTCTCATTTTCTTAATTTACACGACCCGTTATGTTATGGCAACATTTGTTTACCTGTCGTCTACTTTCGGTGAACGCTGTACGTGTAACACTCCCAACATCATGGATCGTTTAACAAATTTTAAAAGGACAGATGAGATCTTGGCATATGGTGCAGCAAATGGCAATGCTAGAAGGGCTGCTAGGCTGTATGCAAATCGTTTTCTAAACCGCCATTTGCCTGTTCATCTTAGTTTCTCAAGATTGCATCAGCGGCTGCGAGACACAAGTAGTTTCGACGTAAACAGAAGACATCGTTGGTGGTCCTCGTCCTCAGCGAGCTCGTGTTGATGACATTACCATTTGCAGCACCATTTGCCACGATCATATCTGTCATTTCACAATTTTTTAAACGATCCATGTTGTAGGGAGTGTTACGCAGCGTTAACCGACAGTAGACGACAGGTAAACAAATGTTGCCATAACATAGCGGGTCGTGTAAAATTAAGAAAGTGAGCAATTTCCCTAAAATCAAATACATTTCAAGTATTCGATATCTTGATAACGAAGCATTTTTGGACATTTTTTTATTCATGAATATGTTTGTTTTTGGTTTCAATATATGTCAAAGTTTGTACCATGATTTACAGAACACCCTTCCACATGCAGCTATATATATATATATGATGTGCGCGTTTGGTGGATTTGCGCGATCGATCGATCGCGCTGCTCGTTTATTGGATGTTGTAGGTATTAGGCCGTAATTTCGGGTAAGTTGGACTATATTCGGGTAGGTTAGGGGAGGCAAGGACTGTTTTTTTCATTTTTAAATTTTGAACGATCCACCAAACGCGCAGCGCGATCGATCGATCGCGCAAATCCACCAAACGCGCACTACATATATACGGGCCAGGTACTCGGCAGACGTTTAGGCAGGTGACTGCAATCAAATTATAAGGACATTACGAAATCGAACTACCATGGAAAGTAATAGTGATGAGCTACACGTTTGCCGTATTAAATTTCAAGTTATTTTTTCTTCAGAAAAATGTTTTACTAGCAAATGTCGGCTGATTTTAAAACTAAATTATAAAAAAAGGCAAACAAGAACAAGTTATGACTAATAACTATAGTGTAGTTTATATAAAATTTTCGCCTTACTGGGGTCTCTTGCTGAGAAACAGCAGGTAGTTGTTTTCAACATAATTTATAGGTAACTATAGTAGAAATCAAACTTAAAAATCGAAATACTTTGTCATAACATATTATTACAGCTTCGCATATACGTTGCATCCATAAAACACTCACAGAATATTCCGCATACATCTATTGGTTACATTTAAGGATTTTTTATAAGCTTAAGTACAATTTAAAATGAGATAATGTTCATTATTGAAAATTCAGAAGTGAATTTTCCTCAACTTTGGAAGACTAGCTACATTGTATCTTCGAACACACAAGCTAACTGAAATCTTACAAAATTTGCCGGTGATTCCAATTCCTAATCTTCCTCTAGAATACGTCATAAATCTTTTAGACTTGGAATATATCTCTTCTGAGCTTTTTCTCCTCGATGATCTTTCAGACCTTTTCTACGCGACTCCGAGGTGGCCACTTCATTAGTTTTTCTCTCCTCTTCCAGAAACTTGTTAGCTTTTTTTTTACCTTTGGAACTAGGCGCGTTGTCTCGCAAAAAAATTAACTTTCATAAAATTTAACTCTCAACAGTACCACTGTGTCAGTGAGTACTTACATGTCGGGAGAGAAGCTCTTTATGAAAATGCCATTATGCCATTCCAGGTAAGAGAACAATATGACCAACTCCTACTGACGAACAATGGGACCAACTCCTACTGACGAACAGTAGGAGAAACTCCTAACGACGAAATCATCCCCTCACCAGGGTCAGAGAAGAAATGCTATGTTGAATAGTACCAGTTATTCTGCATAATTCTGACTTACTCTGATTATGTAATTAAGGCATGTATGTTTTTCTCTGCGTAATTAATGGACTTATACAAGCCTTTCAGTGTTGACTTGATGAAACCATAGACAGGTGCGATGGGGTTCGACCCGCGGACTTGAATATCAGGCATTGCTCCTCAGTATAGGCGACTTTCAGAAACTTGAGCTTCCTCCGTAGTATGTGTGGCCTTTTCTGCAGGCTCAACGGAATTGCGTTGGCTCCAACACTAACAACGCGATTTAATGCAACAGATGTTAAGCTGCTGTTTGAATAGAGTAGCAAATACGACACGCCTTATAAAGGCATAACTTCCGAGCCCAGTTGAATGGGTCCTATTTCTCTTTTCAATTCGACCATTAGAGCAAAACAGATCAGTTCCATTTCAGTCTTTCAATTCAATTAACATCTAGAACGCCTCGTGGCGTAAGACCACCACTCGCGGTAGGGGGTAAATTCAATGACGTCATTTTTTATGAACAAGGTTAGGGCACAGCCCCAATCCCCGAGTAACTCTTCAATAATAACATAGGAAAAAGTAGAACACCTCGTGGCTTAAGACGATCTGCCGCGGTGGAGAAAATTTAACGCCATCATTTTTATGGCCAGCTAGGTTAGCTTTTGGTGTGGGTCACATCTACTGTAGGTTAACCCACCAAACTCTCTACAACAATGATGAAGAATGCTCAACTCCTACCTGTTTTAGGTGGACAAACAAATATACAATTATATATATATCTATACTAATATATTTATGTACATAGTCATACAAATATATATACATACTTAAACCATCAAAGAAAACATTATCACCTCTCTCACTTTAGTCGCGGATGACAAACACTGGTGAGTGAGAATGTTAGTTTGTTCGGCAGTAGTAAATCAAACTAGAGAAGCGCACGGACACAGCAAACCGCCACCACCAAACGCAATGCTATCAGGGCAGACTGAAGAACGCACGGACGGTTCATCACCGAAATTTAGGCGAAAATTTCTAGTAACATTCTCGACAGTTCCAGTAAATTTCATGCAGATCTGGCCGTTAACTTTTCGAGTAACTTTGCTGACAGACAGACTCAACAACAAACGGAAAGACTCTATGGTGGTGCCAAGGGAGGAGGTGTACGAGTGCTTCAGCCCCCGCCCCATCCACCGATAAGAGCTCTGCACCTACACAGCGTCCCTCTTCCCCTATGCCGCTAATATGTATCCAACCAACATGCATGTCTATCTTGCGAAGCCTCTCCACGTTTTATTACCCCTCCCCCCATATCAGCCTTCCTAGAGAAACTTTCCGTCTGCCGCCCCTGGAAAGACAAACAAACTCAGACGAAAACACAATCTCTTTGATGGAGGTACTCGCATCGACATAGAAATGACACTGATCCGAATATTGGAGGACTGCCAGGCTAAGTCATTTTTAAGGAATAAGTAAGAAAGTCTACTGGGACTGTCGTGTGAACAGGGCTTCACTAATTGCAACACCGGGAAGAATTCTTTGGGATAGCGAGTGAAATCAGCTGACTATTATTCACGCGTTGCTGCTGACGGAGATTTGACAAAGTCAAACACATTTATCTACTCGACTACCCATGACCCGTTGGGTCACAATCACCATCTTCTTTACTTTTTAAAATAATATTCAGCACTTTGCCTGAACTAGTAGTAGAAATTTTACAAGCGCTTCAGTGGCACACTGCCAATATCGCGCCGAACTATTCCTGTGTTTTACTACAGGCTCATGCGCCGTTAGGGCGTCGAATTTATCTCATTTTGTATTATAAAGTGGTAATAAGGACAACTTTATTATCAATATATAATTTTACATGTAGTATATGAAATTCACAGAGAAAACTAGAGCCGTAGTTGACGATAGCATTTATCGTAATGGATTCATCACAGTTTGGGATAGAAGTCAGATCTGAAAAGAAAATTCTTCCGGGCATTTCTGTTGAATTGGCCACGAGGTCCCTCAGAAAGCATTCCTCGTATGATGGAGTTAGCATCCCGACCATACAGGTCCGGGTAGCAGCCCCTCCGCTCGTCGAAGAAGGTGGGACATTCGGCCATCAAGTGCTACACAGTGAGTGATACACAGCACAGTCGTCGCAATAGGGTTGCGAATGTTTCATCCGGAGAAAGTCATGAGTAGGTCTCGTGAGCTCAATACGTAGGCGGCGCAGTACTACGTCCATTCAGTGGTCGCCACTATTTGGCGAGTGCCACTGTCGAACGCTTTCTTTAATTGTTCGTAATTTATTATTTCTCTGCGCCAGCCACTGGGATTGCCATAGCTCACGCAGGTTTCGTTTGATTAGTGGGTAATAGTCTCGGCAGGGGACCGCACGATTTGCCGCAGGAAAATCCGTCAGCACCACCTGCCTCGATCGATTCCTCATTAGTGATCTCATTGCCCGCGATGTAAGCATGACCAGGCACCCAAAAGATACACGCAGACTTTCCATCCTCTTGAAATTGTAGTATCATATTTATTATTCGGTTGATGACAGGGTGGATGCTGTCGTATGCTCGAATGGCCTGTACTACACTCAGTGAGTTGGAGAATATGGTAAAGATGTTCTCATCGCTGTCTCTAATGAGGAGCAGGGCCGCGCACACGCCGAACAGCTCGGCGGTGAAAATCGAAGTCTCCGATATAGTCGGCATGCTCTGGTTTTATCAATCGCAGCGGCTGCGCATATAACTCGGTCTCCCGTTTTAGAGCCATCTGTATAGATGTGGGTAGAGTCGCTGTGTTTATCTCTAACGTGTGATCCGTGAAGTGAGTTCTCAGTAAGAGGGGATGAGAGTCTTTCTTTTTTTGGGTATTGTGTGCTGGGGCAAAATGGTGAAACTGGTAAGCGCCGAGTTAGTTTGTCTCTGAACAGGACCGGGGCCACCTTAAAGGGCTCGATTTCTGCTATGAAGGAGAGGGCATCAGACTCAGGTTCACAGCTCAGGGATCTCGGCTCTCTGAATTTTCTCCTTTGGAAATCCTTAACAATTCAGTTAATCGATAGCCGGAGACTAGCTAGTAAGATTTTCCTGAAACTTCAGGGTCTGAATGTTTAATAGAAGATCAACTGACATGCTTTGCCAGTCATGGAAAGTTCAATTGACATAGGGCGAAACATACAACACAATTTGAGGATTTAAGCGAACCTCAGCCGTTGCCACAGACAGCAAAGAGAGGCAGGCAGCTCGCTCCTACCTCTCGTGACGCCCCTCATGTATCCGATTACAGTGAAGGTGCTGCGGTTTTCTTCACTTCCCTTCCTTGCGGGCCAGCACACCGAGCAGCTGATTAGTTGCCAATTAGTTACGGCATTTGGTACTGACCGGCTCCATACATCCAACACACGCTGTATGTGCATGTGTATCCGCTAGATGCCTATAAATATGCACAATAGAGTGCCAACAGTGCAGAGGGAAAAAGTGAAAATGTAATATAGCCCTTGATGGAAACAATGTTGGCCCGAGACAACCTCTTATGCAAAAAGTAAAGTGAAGCAGATTATGCATTGAAGGGGCTGCTTTTCTTTGTTCATAATTTCTAAATTCGGTGTTACGATGGTAAATCTACTGAAAACGACAAACTTTTGAAAATTCCACGCTGTAGGCTCATGTTGTAGTGCCAAGATTTTCAAGCAATAACCGTGTTTTTTTTTTTGTGAACTCTAGAGTCACAATCACACCCACAGTCTCTTTTATCCAGAAACATGAGCATGCCATAGTGAAACACAAAATATCCACATACGCTACATTTATTATATATATGGGCAAAGTTACGGGACCATAGGTACCTACTATATTTCACTAATCTTTTCCTAGGATTCTCCACAGATGAAATGCAATGATCAAAACATTTTTGAAAACGCATAGGAGAAATTACATTGAAAACACAAAAAAAAAGTCATTTCAAATCATTTGAATTTGAGGTATGTCTCTGTTGTGATGTGTGATTGTTTCATCTAGTTATGGCATGGTAAAAAAAGCAGTATGAGATAAAGTGTTTCATCGTTCATCTGCCAAGTATTTATGCGTTCACGTTGCATGCAGAAGTGACCGCGTTCACGTTGAACAAGTTTGAATGGAATGTTGCCGCTTTATATAAGTTAACAGCATTTCCATCAGTCATTTTTTCAGCAAAATATAACCTGGTTTACTCCGGTTTTGTACGTTATCGCGGTCTATCACACATTTATACCATATAAAGTAAACATTGTACGTGCCCGCGGGCAAATGTTCTTGTCTCATTTTTGTCTGTCGTTGCGAGTTAGAATACTTTGAGCTATGTTTAACTTGCACAATTTCTTTCAGTGTGTTGTAAGTTTACAAGACTCAATCATTCACTTCAGTTCTATGCGGCTTTGCTGCCGATCACAATAACTAATTAATAGAGTTTTTCTTCGTGTATTGACTCTGAATTTTAAAGATTTTTATTATTATATCTGCGCGTACGATGTAACTTCAGCAGCGTTCACAGAACACCAAAGGGTCCTAATTCTGTGTACTGTGGTAGCGTACGACAGTTCGTTCCATGCTTGCCAAGTTTCTTGTAGGACTTCGCAGAAACAATTTTTTTTTCAGAAATAAAGATATATAATCAATATTATATCGTTGGTTTGCATACGTTAGAAACTGTTTGATGAATGAACAATTTAAAAAAATGGTAGTTCTACTTATACCGTACTTGGCCTAATATCTCTAATGTACGCCCTATTATCAGAGTATGTTCATTATCAGGGGTCTGAGTTGTCCGGGGGTCTGAGTTGGGCAGGGGTCTGAGTTGTCCGGGGGTCTGAGTTGTCCGGGGGTCTGAGTTGGGCAGAAGTCTGAGTTGTCCGGGGGTCTGAGTTGGGCTGAGGTCTGAGTTGGGGAGGGGTCTGAAATGGGCAGAGGCAGGGGTCTGAAATTGGCAGGGGTCTGAGTTGTCAAGGGGTGTGAGTTGGGCAGGGGTCTGAAATGGGCAGGGATCTGAGTTGTCTGGGGGTCTGAGTTGGCCGAGGTCTGAGTTGGGTGGGTCTGAGTCGGTGGGGTCTGAGTTGGGGGTCAGAGTTGGGAGGGTCTGAGTTGGAGGGTCTCAGCTGTCCAGGGGTCCGAATTGACCTGTAACCGACTGGGTTGTAGCACAGACGGAAATTTTCGACGGAAACATCGATGACCTTTGGTGGGAGGGTAGTAATAGAGTCGATTGTGAGTGGCTTTCTCTATGAAATAATTTTTAGCGCAATTTCAACCAATAATCATCGAATTTATGTGGTAGCTTTCATATTCCTTCTGTGGTGAATTTCCTTCAGGATTAAGATGCATCTTCATCAAAGTTCCTTAACTGCAATCAAAAGCTACTTTCGAACCGTATTCGTGGAATAATAATGCATGGTAACAGTCTACTATATCTCCCTCACGAAACAAGATACACGAGACAATTATTCTAACAGAATTTGATGCACTGAACACGAACTTATAAGTCACAGCCGACGGAAATACATACTTAGTTTTGCAGATACTGCTTTGTTAAACTTAGCAATAAATCAATATTGAGACTAGTGATACTCGTGACTGCGCGCCATCCATCTGTAAAATGCTTGCCTTGAGTTGTGGTGTCGCTAACAGAACCAGTCCAAGCTCCTAACCTTGTAATGCGAAGGACTAGTGGATAAAAAATTAAGGTGCAATCCTTAACTGTATCCAGAGAGTTGAACTCTTCAACATAAACTAAATTAGGGTAAACTCCTGAAAGTTGGAGAAAAATGAGATGAGTAGACTACACAGCGCTATCCGTTGTGTATTACAGCATTAGGAGACGCCATATTGAGGCCCCGGCAACGAGTAGTGGAGTGTACGATGAGATTCAATCGGTAGGGTATTGAGGTAAATAACTTCACGAATTTTTAGAATGTTAACTGAAGGATTTGCATCTCGAATGGTATGATTAGGCTACAAGCATGCTGTAGAACTGACCATCTAGTTTAATTCGGGGACTCCTACGAAACTCAGACTTGAAGCCTGTACGTCTAGTTCTAGGTGTTTCACTGTATTGATATGCAGCAAGCTCCAAGATTATCAAAATGCTCTACACTTTCATTACTAAGATCCAGCTTTCAAGGCAAGAATTTATGTATTTTTTGAGATTTAGCTGAACGATTACGATTTTCCAATACTGTATGCCGCATTCGCGGCTATAAAAATCCTAGATGTGAAATTAATGCCAAACTATGGCAGCGTGGAACCAGGGATTGCGGGTCACTGAGTATTCAAAAAATGTATCAGCTAAAATCAAAATGATATTTTCACGAAGATAGTCTTAATGTTTTTTGTTATTTCTGATGCGGTAAGCACTAAAAATATTTCAAAACAACAAGTTTGTAAAATTTTGTTTATTATTAGTCTATTGAAAATATTTTACATCTGTAATAATGTGTGTTTTGATGGATTACTAATTTATTTTTAAAACGCTCAAAAAATTTATCATTGTCATTAAGTTTTGTAAATAAAACCGAACTCGAAAGAGGATTAGCACTGCGTAACGTTAAATATATCGACTAGCCTAAATACACATAAATAGATCTCTGAAAACCGCTAAAGTCCTGCTAAACCGTTGCTTAGGGCTGGGGAGCGGCTCCATACACAACGGCCGCCCGGTCGATACACGGCACAGGTACAGTCACAGTAAACTTTACTGTGGTACAGTCGCGGCGAAAAAAAGCCGGGCGGCCAGGGCATTCCAGCGGCCGTTGGCATCACTCAAAAAGTTATACAACTCTTGCTGTACGGTTACTACGGTTTGTAGACTACAATTAGAACATATATTTTTTCACTTATTCATCAAGCAGAGAAAATGGGGCGTTATTCTTTAGCCATGAGTGAAAAATCATGTTTATTTGTTCGGTATATATAAATCTGACTGAATTAAACGAGATAACCAATGTACAGTTGTTAGGTATATTTCAATGATGCTACCCTTGGTCATAATTTTTCAACAGTTCTGAGTTACACGCCAATATTTATAGTTTCTTATAATTTTCTCACGTTTGTTCTCCAAAAAAATTGTAAATTTTAATTCTGTATCCAAATATGCTCCAAAACTTTGTGAAGAATTCTTAAGGATTGAAGGTTATTTAATAAATGAACTATAGCTAAAAAATTGACCCGGCATATGGGATTCCCTCACGATTCGTAAATTATTTTGGCTAATATTCGTCTTATCCCCCACTTGAACTTCAGAATTATATTAATATATTTTGATTCGTTGAAAATTACCGATTCAGAATATATATGTCTTTATTTGTGGAAGTTGTTTTGTTTTATCAATTTTTCGTCTTTTCAGCTTCTTAATTGACCCGTTGGAGCGCGCTGCATGCGTATGCGTAAGAGCCAAATTCGTCCAACTTAAGGTCGGGTAGTTGGGCATAAACCCCTTCAGATTCACCCCTTTTTAGGCCGTACTATCGGGTAGTTAGGCAAAAATTCCTCAGATTCATCCTCTTTAGGCCGTACTGTCGGGTAGCTAGGCATAAACCCATTCATAATATCGGGCAGGTTAGGTAAGGCGTAGGTCTGATTTGCCTAATTTTCACAAAAAATGGATGTAATTTTCAGTTTCAGCACGCCTCAATTATGCTAGAAATCACTTTCTTACCCTATAACTCGGGTGGGGGATAAGACGAATACTTACCGATCTTGTTTATGACACTAAATTTTGATGGCTTCTAATCGATAACAATCTTAAATAAATTGCCTGATTTCACACCTCTTTCAGCTCAACGTGTTCGATCAGGCGAAACATGCAACCCGTGGGCCGTGAGATAACATTTCTGCCGTCCCCTACACGTGCGTCTTATGCAAATCGAACGGTGCTGCGCCTTTAGTTTTGATGTTTCTTTACAATGTAGTTTTATGTTTTACGTTTGTTAGGCGTCACTTCTGTTCTTTTAATTTTATAGCCTGATTTCAAGTGGAACAGCCTATGTCTACAACATTTGTAGCCTTATGAACCAATATTATTTAGATCAAAATCATCACACTGCACTTAGCTCCAAAACAAAGATGGCGTCATTCGAGTCCTTACAACAATGCCGGTTTTCTAGCCTCGTTCGGGATATCAGTGAATGTAATGTGTAACGCTGCGAAAAAAACAACTGTTATCGACGCATTGAAGTTCTGTGAACGCCACAGAGGATAAATTCAGTAGTATTTATTGGCTTTGTTTACTAAACGAGATTGAAGCAGCGCGTTCAGAAAATGACGCTGCGTTCTCCAGTTTCGCGTCTCCGCCACAGCTCCTTCCACCAATTCAAAATGAACGCGTGCCGCTCGCCAGTGTGAACACGGCCTCGGTGATTACTTCGAGGAACGCGGCGCGTTGACGTATATGACATGTGAACCCGTGCAGGGACGTAGTACTGTATTATTGCGTTTTCATACGCCCCGCACAGAAAACGAGTACATTGATCGTCAAGGTTGTGTGACCAAAATTCCACGCATTTGTTGGCGCTAGTCGCCTAGAGGCAACTCACCGGGACCACCTATGAGCCACATACTGTACCGGGATTATCAATGAGCCACATAATGTACCGGATGTATCAATAAAGACACTAGGAACAATAATAACTAGACGAATCCTGTGGAACTTCCACTATAGAAAAGCGCCGTTCTTTAGTGATATTTCAACCCCCTATGATCCTGATTGTCTCCTATCCAATACTGAAGGAACCTGTGAAACTTCTGCAGAACGAAAGCATTGATTCTCAATTATGATGCATGCTCTGGAACACATATCCTGCATACGGAGGATGGAAAATCTTGCTAGGCAAGCTGTAAATCTTCTACCCAAGACCTGCGAGCAGTAGCAGCCTAAATTTAAACTTGACTCTTTCTGTTGATCCCTTCCCAGGTCATATCGAGGATAGCTCAAAGATTCCCTAATTTTCCTCAAGCTAACACCGATGAAAGCGTTATGGTCATACTAGGAACTAATTGAGAAATAAGCAGAATCATAATATAGATTATAAATTGATTAACCCTTTAACGTATCACTTTTTTTAATCTTTACAGTTTGGTAGGAATTACATACAAATTACTGGGACCTGCTGCACAAATATACTCGGGTCAGTTCGTTAAGGGGCTAAGCCACCCGATGCCTATGCGTCTACGACCGTCCGTGGGTGGACTCTGGGGAGACTCTCCGCAGATCAACCGCAAGCACTCATTGCAAGCACCGTTCCACCGAAGATCTCGCCTGAGGAGACCGCTCTTCCACGGGTGGCCCGCTCTACCCTATCGCAACTACGTTCAGGCTTTTGCCCTGCCCTGATGTCCTACCGTCATAGGGTCGGACAAGCAGACTCAGACTCGTGCCCCGACTGCCACAATGACCCTACCATCCCACCCCGGTCCTTCTCACCTCTCTATGGGACAATCCTTATTTTCACTTCCTGTGCTCTCTCCCTGCCTTTTCATACCTTCCGCCACCTGTTCGATCTCCCTTTGCGTAACTATACAGCAACAAGGGGTTAAGTGCTTATAGTCACATCACAAGAAACTTATTGAAATGCAACGTGGTACATAAGAGAATGTAGCTTATTACCACTGTTCATTTACTGAAAATAGTTGCGTCAGATTTGAGTGTATGCGCCATGCCCTTCAACTTCTTGAATTTTGACGTCACAATTTTGGAAATTCAGGGGAGTAGCGCATATGTTGTGGGCGTTTGGTGGATTTGCGCGATCGATCGCTCTGCGCGTTTGGTGGATCGTTCAAATTTTTAAATAAAAAAAAAAAACAGTCCTTGCCTCCCCTAACCTACCCGACATTAAACCCGAATATAGTCCAACTTACGCGAAATTACGGCCTAATACCTACAACATCCACCGAACGCGCAGCGCGATCGATCGACAGCGCAAATCCACCAATTAAACGCGCACATCACATACACTCAAATCTAACACAATTACCTTCTGTAAGTGAGCTGTGCTTATTACTAGGGTACAAATAATTAGGAGGCAAAGGGTAGAACTTTTCTACTTATAGTACAATTTCGTAATCGAGTACCCGCACAAGCGGATCTAAAAATAGCGTCAAAAGCTTAGAGATGCGTCATGTTATTCGACGGAAATTTTTAGTTCGTGTTGCACAACGAAGTCGAGACTTGTCATTCTAATTATCAACTTATAACATTGCTTTTTGCGTATTTTTTTGGAAAAACATCACTATTACAGACAAAAACAATATTAATATATGTGTAATTGTGCTCTATTTTGTATAATTAATCTATACAAATTAGATTTTCCCGAGCAACAAACGTTTAACAAAATTGGGTAACGTATCTATATTAAACTTAAAGTCTGAACCTTGCTCGTTTGCACACAGTTTCTTTACATTAAGAAGGAAAGAAATTCGATGGACAAGGGTAATGCCTCTATCATCTGACACAGCTTCTTCGCTTTTGGACGGGAAGAAATTCTAGGGACAAGGGCTTCTTTCCATGGATTAGCTTTTTAATTCGATTGTATCTTTGAGACTTTGATACGGTGACAACTTCAACTTTCCCCCATATTCTGAGTATATCGGGTAGGTTAGGGGAGGCAAGGCCTGTTTTTTTTTTTTCTTTATTTTGAAATTTCGGGCACCGTCAATTTTAGTCAATGGTGAGATGGGGTTAGGTTAGATTATGTTAGGTTGGGTTAGGTAAGGTTGGGTTGGGTTGGGTTAGGTAAGGTTGGGTTGGGTTAGGTTAGATAATGTTAGGTTAGGCGTTTGAACGATCGACCGATCGTTTGCGCAGCGCGATCGATCGCGCAAGCCCGATCGATCGCGCAAATCCATCGATCGCGCACAACATAACCACAGACCCGTGCTAGGGGACGTTTTGGTCGTGTTTCGGATTTTGCCCACAGCAAGGTAGAAAGATTTGGCACTTCTGCAAGCGGCAACGCTTAGCAACAGTGGTCGCCAGGAAGCAACCGCTACCCTCTTTGCTTCCTGGTGGTCGCAGTCACGTTAGACGATTGATTCTTAAACTGGAAAAATAATTTATTTGGTAAACTCCCGCTTCTGTCTCAGCCCGAAACCGTTACTTGCAGCCCTATACGGTATAGTTATAGTTATTTTTCTCAAAGAGAAGTTGACACAATTCAGTGAATAGCCGTGAGCCATATTTTTATTAATTCTTTGGAGTCTGCGCCCCGCGCGTTGATTTGTTGCAGAACGGGCCACTTAGTGCCGCTACTGATGGGGCGAAGTGGCGCAAAATAGGCTTGACTTGTTGGGAACCTCAAGCAGGAGCGTTGGCATCGTCACTTTGAATCCTGTTTCGAATGTTAGCAGCAACCCGATTCGTTGAGCTGGCGAAGATCTCCACTTTAAGGAGCATGTCAGAGTCTTTGGAAGTCTTAATACTTTTGGGTTGGTGGATTATGAGGGTCAGCGCCTGACACTCGATCGACCCCACGTGTCGAAGCCAACGCACCTGTCTGACGTCCGGACAAGTCTAACCTGCCGGTCCTAATTCCGCCAGCCAAACGATGACGCAGAGTGACCAAGTCCCTGGTCAGTCCCTATCATTACCAAGGTTTCAATTCGCGCTTGGCAGTCATTGCGCAACCACCCAGTGTTGCCAAAACTGATGATACTTCAAATACCGCTAGATGAGCTCAAAAGTTTCCAAAATAGTGGAAAATGTCGTAAATGCTGTTATTTATCGTAGTATTTCTACACAATATACCGATAATTTCAGAGCTGTGGCATTTTCCGTTGCCTAACTGAACTTTCCATGTCACTGTTAGTTTAAACTTTCTTTATTAACACCCACCAACAGGCTGTAGTATTGGTACACAGTGTCTGCAGAAACTGCCACTAGTAGAGAAATGTTGTGAACTAAGCTATGGTAAATCTGGCAAGTTTTTGCAATCCATGACGTTTGTCAACTGGACGCCCATACCCAAGAAGGTGACGCACCTCATCCCAACGAAGTACTGTAAGTTTGCCTAGTCCAACTGAGTATGTATAACGTCCATTCGAGGGAAGAATTAAGTGATATACGTTATGATATATACCAAAATTAAGCGGCCGGCAGTTCTAGCGTGTAGAAGAATATTTGGCGTACTTTTTTGTGTGTGTTTACGGATATTAACGATCGGCTCGTTGTATTCGTTTAGTTTGCCATTAATGCTTGCGTTGGAGATACACACGGTCTATATATAATAAATGCAATATATGTGCGAGGAAGGAAGTTAATTAGGTGGATCATGCGAGTCTATTGCAGAGATGTAATGTTGCCGTCCTTATTTTCTTACGACACCGTCCGCTTTCATTCGTAACTGGGCGCCACCGCCGGCAACATTTGGCATCTACAGCACGTGGCAACATTTGGCACAATAGAAAGGAACTACATTTGGCACACCAGCAAGTGGCGATATATGGCACTAGCCGAGTGTGTCGGCTTCACAAATAACGTTGGAAGCAAAATTCAATTTAGAATCGATCGCTCTGAAAATTCCCGTGGAGTGATGGTATTTCCCAAATTAAATCACACTCACTCGCATTTTAGTCCGCAACCGTTCGACCAGTTATGCGTGAAGAGCTGGTACATTTCTTTCAACAATCGGCTCATGGTTTCCCAATAAAGTTGTCAAGTTATACATACCATGAATGAATTTGTTTGGTAGAGAAAACTTGGAACGATCCATTAGGTAGCTTTGGGTGAGAAAATATAGTGACTGGTTACGCCATACTTAATGCACATACATTAAATAGCCAATAACAGTGCTAAAGCAGAGTTTTTATTTTCAGTTATGTTACTTTTTGATGTGTAGAGACTATACAAATTTGACAAGTTCAGCTTTAAAAACCATGATTTGACTTAATTTTTAATACACTCAAATAGGTTCCAGTGTAATCAATTAATTTTTATGGTTTTATTTTCCCATTTGATAAAACAAATGAAACTAGAATTCAAATCAAACATTTAATCAAATAAATTTCGGCAACAGATACGGTGTGTGTGTGTGTACCAGCTGTGAAATATAAAAAAAAATCTAATTCTATTGAGAATTATGCAATTTATCGCTAGCAGTTTTGTGAGGTACTTCATCAGACTATAATACGTGCGGTGATAGTCTAGTGACTAGTCGATGAATGCGTCTCCACAACACGCCGCAGACTGTCTTTGTGCACTGTGCAGTACTGTCATGAGCGTTGCCGCGTTTTTTGTAACCCCAAGAATGCCAAATGTCACCAAGAAATTCCAAACCTCTTTCTTTCTCTTCTTGCCTAAATATGCAATTATATGCATATCAAGAGCCTTTCCTATAAATTTACCGAATAGGCTATGGCTACCTAGTCTATATTCATATAACTTGACAGACACCTATTTCTGAAGAAAACTTGTGAGACAGACATCCTCCACTCACAGCCTTAGTGCATGCTTGGTTATATTGCAAAGATGGGTGTGACAGTGGAAGCGGCAAGGCGATCCGCGCGCAGCGCGAAAAATTTTTTTCCCTGGTGATGTTCGATCACTGAAAATTTTGACGTTAGCCAATACATTTTACAGCTAAGTTGGCACGATTATCGTAAGAGTACCGACGCGACTGTTCTTGTCAAAAATATACCGACTATAGCCCGACCAGAATTTATTGGGGGGGGGGGCGTCCTCCCCCGGTCGCGACATCCCTGATAGAGTTTCTTTATCCTCTCTGGATTTCATTTAGCAGTGTTTCGGGCTCCCGGTGCTGCAAAGTACTTCATTTGTGGTGTATTAGGCTACCTGTCCGTGGGAGCTCGAGCGTGAAGTTGTTATCAGAGCTGGCACATTTTTTCCACCAATCCGTCCATAGTATCCACGTAAAGTTATTGGTCTACCATCAATCCGTCTGATAAAGAAATCTTGAAGCCATCTAATAAGTAGATATGGATGAGTAAATATGGTGATTGGTTGGATAATAGTTAATTCATATATATCAGGAAGCTAGAATGAGCTAAAGCTTTTTTTCTACAGTTGTGTTACCCATCAATTTTATAAAACACGATGTTAATTTGTTGAGTACAAATTCAAACACCCTAATTTCACTTGATTTTTGATGAGTTTCAAGGTCATTAAATGTTTTTTTATTAGTTCTTGCAGTGGCATTCCTGAGTTCAAAAAAAAACATAAGCATTAAAATTAATCAATTTAATAAAATATATCTGATCACCCAATGCGCTGAATGCGCTCTGTAACGCATTGTAATAATCATATGTGAATATATTGGACACATTTTGGGGCGAACCGTCGCTTGCAGGCTATAATAGGGCACATGATCCGAGTACGACGACAAGTCGTGCGGCGACAGTCCAATGAGTCCCTCGTTAGTCAAATCAGTGCGAGTTGCGCATCGTTGGTAAAGTTGTATTTTGTGTTATCAAATTTAGATTACAGTTTGCGTTTTGGTTTTGCGACATGGGTTTCCCTACATCCCCCCTTCTGATCTTGGCATGTGAAAATAAAAAAAATGGATTCGTTCATGTTCTGAAATATTCCTATAAATGTAGCGGTTTTTAGCTGGCAACAGACACTACTGCATTTTAATATTATGTCAACCTTCGTTCAAACACGTCTTGTTTTGTCTTGTTGCACCACAACCCGGCCCTATACCTGTCAGAAATGGAGAGCATGGTACTGGACAAGCAACTTTCGTTGACCCACAAAGAATTATTTATTCAAAAATATGACTGTTATCAGTGTTGCCTTATGGTGCGCACGATAGTTAGGCAAACTTCGTTCGCTCAGTTCCTGGGCGCAGCGAAGCAATGGGCAGCACATCCAGGCGCTGTGGGAAGCCAGCACCCCTCCACAGCCCAAAGTGCGTTCTTCCCCGCACCAAACCGTGCAATTCTGGCAAAGAAGGTTATTTTGTTAATTGTTAGCTGGTTCAAAAACAATTGCCTATGCAACTTTGCTATAATGATTTATTGAGAGAAAAGAGCTGCGTTATTTGACGATTAGTACTACGGCAGCAATAAAAGTTAGAAGATAATAATTATTTAATATGCCGTATCTAAAAGGGCATGCAGTACTACTTTATATTGTCGGTGGTTCATGTAATCTGATTCAGAATCTATAACAGGAACTGTAAATACGGTTTTGCTAATGCAGCCCATCCAAGCAAATACGAAACTCTGAATAAACACTGAATAAGCTTCAACTAGTTACAGGAGTTTTGTACTTTGTTACTCGTTCGTAGCCACCCAGCTTACACCGAATGAAATCCCGCGACCTTATGCTAGGGTATCATAGAGGCGCTTTTCCGACAGAACCTAACTAAAGCCCAGGAAGACTAAGCATATTTCGAAAGGCTATGCAAGACCTTGGGAAATTAGCCCCAAGATATATCAACACAAATTTTACCAGCGAGATTCAATACCAATAGAATATCATTTAGAACCACCGTTAATTTAGAACCACCGTTAATTTAGAACAACCGTTAATTTAGAACCACTGTTAATTTAGAACAACCGCTAATTTAGAACCACCGTTAATTTAGAACAACCGCTAATTTAGAACCACCGTTAATTTAGAACCACCGTTAATTTAGAACCACCGTTAATTTAGAACCACCGTTAATTTAGAACAACCGTTAATTTAGAACAACCGCTAATTTAGAACAACCGTTAATTTAGAACCACCGTTAATTTAGAACAACCGCTAATT
>LQNS02278186.1:8606846-8629634 GCA_001587735.2 Parhyale hawaiensis
CTATGAATGTGAATGAGCGGATTGTCGCCAGACACTCGGAAAGAACTGGAAGGACCTGTGATATCCGTATCCCAAGCAGAGATGGTGGAAAAGCTGTGGCCACAAAATATTCTAATAGCTTCTCTGTACGGGGAGCAAGATTGTTTAATAAAATGCCTCGGTATATTCGAAACGCCACTGATATCAAAACTGTAGAGTTCAAATATTTGCTGGATTCATATTTAAGAAGAATACCAGATACACCAGCGGTCACGTGCAGTGTGGAGATAATTCGCTGCTGGCTCTCTCTTTGGACGCAAACTGCGGCACAACAGAAGACACCCAGCAGAGTGACTCCACACACGTTGGGTGACGTGGGCAACGTCACCTGGACTTTTTCCGAAGACTCTGAAGGTAACTCAAGGTAAGGTATTGTAATCAAACGGCTTGTTACTTACAGTTGGGCAAACTTTCTGCCACTGATGAATTACAGAACTTATATGTGTAAATTTCACAAGGGTCGAACCAGTTGCACGTACCTCAAGTATTCGGACTAAATGTTAAGAATTTCCTACAGATAAATTTGCTGAACTGGACTGTTGACAAGGGATATTCGTACGCGACCCTGTCGGCAGGGCTTGTCTGTCATGATTATATTCACAGACTAATGAAAACACAGACGGGCAGTTTCTAAGCGCAGTCCAGCTCTTCCTGGAGCTGTTGTTACGTCATAGTTAAGCCATCAGCGTTGTGCCTTGAACGATTTTGTTCAACGAGAATAATATTTGGACTGGGCAAAACGAGAAAATAATTATTTACTAACAAGTCACTAATTTTATTTAAAAGCCGTCTAGCTTCAGAGTTTTGTAGCCAAGAAACGTCGATGAAATTTCGTGCAGCTGGAGCTAAGCAGATACAACTCGTATCCTGTATACCAACTTATTATGAAAATAGTAAAACGAGGAATGTGACGTCATCATTGAGCCGCTATTTTCTTGCAAAAATTACTGAAGAATTGCCAGTCTGTGTTCCTTAGTCTGTTATATCGCATGGAGGGCGATCCAAAAAATGCTCTATTAGATTATTTATAATGTGTCTAGAAATACAAAGATGATTACATACCCGGATTTATTTTCAGAACACAAAAATGAAAAGTGTAAAAGTTACAGAATATTTCGATTTACACATAAATAAAGTGTATTACACAATCCAGTCCAGTGTTTTTTAATAAATTTTATCCCATTTTATTTATACAATGTTTCTTAATGTATATTTTAAATAACTTGAATCACAACTAATTTTCAGAATAATTGTTTGGGTAACAAAATTAAAAGTAAAATTACAAACTCTTATAGGCTTATCCAATCGATGTGTAGCTTATTTGAGTTGTGATGCATCACAATTGTTGCACAAATGACTTGCGTTTGTGATAACGACACTCCTCATTTGTTAACGTGTTCGGTGGTACGTACCCTAGCTCCAATTTCAGATCCAATTAAGTAAAATGTGCTGAATGCTAGAAGCGCGCGACTTTCTTAGGCGCAGAAAACGGTACTGTGTATACCTTTTTGCAATTACTATTGAAGCACTTTTACCTTGGTTTCAATACTTGCAAAAGCTTTCAACAGTCGTTCGCTGCAGAATAACAATTTGGATTTTGTTTGATTGTTTCTCACAATCCCTCAAAATTATTCAACAAATTGTTGGATGTATTTCCAATAGCCTCCAACAATCGGAACAAACACCAAAGTAAGGGCTGCTTTCTGCTTTCAACAGTCTGTAAAACGAATAAACAATCTGCCCGATAATTAAATCAAACATTGATCTGGAGGGATCCCTTGATTTCGATCAACATCTCGAAGCATGCAACTGGCATCATTTCATCTATGGATGCCAGTAGTTGCTACCACAGTACAGTACTTTACTGTGGCTCCTACTGCGTTGAATGAGTCGTCACGCTCATCCTGCTGAATAAAAATGCCACGTCGAAATCAGAGAAACAGTTATGAAGATCGTCACGGCATTGTCAATTATTTTAATGACGAATGTGATTTTGTGGCATTGGCAGAAACGACGGGCATAAATCGCAGCACTCTACCACCCTCTTCCACTTCTTAAGCGCGTCTACACGACGATCTTTTTCGTCGATGTTTGTGATCGCGGAGAGATTTTGATCGCCAAACACACCCGGAGAGCCTTCGAAGTCCGCGATTTTTGATCGCCGACAGTGCTGGAAATCTCGATCACAAAAAGATTGCAAACTATATTACGCTCTGTAAATAGATGTATCTATTTTACAAATATTATTTAGTAATTAAAGCATATTTTTCTATTGAAATGTGCCCGCTTAGCGAATTTTGTTTATGTTTGATTCGAACTTCTGTACTGCGGGAAGCATTTGGCAACTATGTGTTGCCAATTAGTAATAACTGTAGTATATTCTTCAAATTACGTCTGTACTTTTTTTTTCATTAGTAAAAGCTACAATGGAGCAAGAGTTCCGTTTTAATGGAATAAACGGATGTACACAGTGTGAATTGCAGTAGAAATTGAATAAGTTTATAATTAAAAAATGAGAAATTATTGTTCTATCTTGTGCATTTTTGCGTTTGAGGGGATGCCAGTGAATGAATTTTTAGCTATACTTTTTGCCAGTATACATAAAGTTTAGCTCGGCAATAAGCATCTACAACTACAATAAATATCTGAGGGTTAATGTGAGGGTGAAATATCGATTAATAGTAATGGAATGCTGAATTTGCGTTTATTGACCTTGAATTGATCGTGGCTTCTGTTTCTCATGCCGTTGGGACAAGGAGGCTAAATTGTTTGTGATTTTGATCGTCGATTCTAGTGTTTGTGATCGCTGAAAAGATCGTCGTGTAGACGCGGCTTTAATCCTTTTGAGAATTGCTTATCAGTGTTCAAATCCTACCTGGAGCAGTTCCTCCGCTGCGCCAGCACCGCTGGCCAGGCCAGGCTGCAGGGCACCACCCTCTGCGCCACGAGGACAACACCCTGCGCACCGGCGCACGTAGCAGAGGGCCTGCCATCCATGAAGCCCTCCATAACTGGAGAGCTGTGTAGTGCAGGAAAACTACCGCCATGCCAACTCGTACCTGGTTCGGTGCATTTGAGTGCACCGACATCTTGAATTAGGCCCTGTCATGCGAAGCGGAATTTAGCTCAACTACCGTAATCCATTTACTTACTGTTTTATAGTGTCTGAATTTGTTTATATACACTCGTACAATTACATTTAGGTGCGTAGTATGCTAACTTGGGTATAATAAATACATATTTGTACAATTGTACATTTATTAAGTGTTTTGCCGATTGTTGATTAAATATTTCTGATTGTTTAATGTTTCATTACCTTTTTGAAAGCAATTGCAGATATGCACATAGTTAAATGGCTTCACAGTCTGGATCAGGTTCATTTGAAGTTTGTTGAAAGCAAAAGCATGATTGTTACCTCCGCCAATAAAGGAGGATATGTTTTCGTCGGGTTTGTCTATCGGTTTTGATCGGAATGCGCACTTCACCAGTGCGACCAATACGGTTTCAGTGTCTTGAGTGGATTCGCTCATTGACATTGACAGTAATTCCTTCTAGAAGTTTCCAAATATATATGATCGTAAAGCGCTCGAATTTCCTTTGAATTGAGTACATTTGAAGTTGAGCAAGTCTTTCAAAATAGTTTCAATCTTCCATGCCCCGTATTTTGGCAGTGAATGATCTCTGGATAGCCTCGAGACGCTCTAAGTCTTTCCGTTTGCTTGACATCCAAAAGCGTGAACTGTATTCAATCCTCGGCAGTATCAGTTGTCCGTTTGGTAGTTTGCAGTTAAATCAATTTTTGGGATTTCAGGATTTTCAGTTTTGTCACTAAAGACTTTTGAAATTGACGTCTTAGTATTTTGCTCATTTCCTGGTTATCTTGACGTTTTCAGTTCCCACCTCCACAGCTGTGAAGGATTTTTTACTCTCAGTGGATTCCAAGGTGCTCTTGGCCCTCCATGCTGCACTTTTTCCATATAAGTCTTCCTGGATGAGATCTTTTTCTACAGTGTTTGAAAAATATTCCATATTTTGCAAATCTTTCCTCATATCTTGATTGTACACACCCATATCCCGGTCATTCGTGGTGATATCTCTTTCCACATCGTAGTGGTGGTATTCGATCGTAAGAATTTTTACAGACATGACTCCGTTTTGCTATAAACTTCCAATGCAACAAAAGATCTTGCAGGGCGATTTTGAAAATATTCAGCAATCTAGCAGTTTCCTATAAGTCTAGCCTATATACAGTGCGTTACCTTTGATTATGCAAATACATTTTTGTATATTTCTTAAGATAAGTGTCAAACATTTAAAATGTCAATAGAAAATTAGTGCACAGGTATGTTGTAACTATAAAAACAACTAGAAAAAGAAAACGGAAAAATTTCCCACGTCTTGGCAACATTTGCTTAACGCACGGGGTTCTGCTGTTACCCCAGATTATGCAACATCACTCTCTAGTCAACATGGGCAAGGAATGCTGTTTAAGAAGTGAAGAAAAGATCAAAGTGACCTCGTTATTGGCTTCTGGTAAGACAACACTCGAAGTTTCCAAAGAATTGCAGCGTGATCACCGAACAATTAAGGCTTATGTAATTGAAGGTAAGGTCAGCCAGAAAACTCCGGATAGAGTCTCTACGAGAAAATTGAATGCTCGGGATATGCGACATTTGAAGGTTTCTATCGCTAGAAAACAACTTTCTACAAGTAAGGCGATATTTGAAGACGCTGGAGCCCCAGTACTAAGCAGAAAGACAAGATGTGAGGTTCTGCAGAAGCTAGGAAAAGTACGTGAAAAGGGCAATTAAACGACCACATCTAACAAAAAATCATAAAGAAAACGGGGTAAATGGGCTGAGGAGAACATGAAAACTGATTTCTCCTATGTCATATTTACTGACGAATGCAGAGCCACTCTTGATGGTCCTGATGGATGGAAGTCTGGATGGGTCCTCCATGACCGACCTAAACAGACACGGCTTCAGCGTCAACAATTAAGGTGATGGAGGTATAATGTTTTGCACCGGAATAGTAGGTGACACACTTATTGGTCCATTTGAAGAGGCAGAAGGAGTTAAGCTGAATGCAGAAAGGTACTGCCAGTTTCTTGAAGCCAACTTTATTCCATGGCTTGATGAGCAGACTATCGCACGCAGATCCAAATTGGTATTTCAGCACAATAACGCTCCCTCACACCGAGCACGGTACACTGCTAACTGGCTTGCGGATGGAGGATTTGAAACAAAAAGGATTATGACCTGGCCAGTGAATAGCTCCGATTTAAACCCCATTGAGAACCTCTGGGCAATGATCAAAAGGAAGGTCTATGAAGGTGGTCGGCAGTTTTCGAGCAAAGTAAGCCTGTGGAATGCAGTAAAAACAGCTGCAGATTGTATTCCACCATCTGAAATATTAAAGTTAGGCACTCATCTTGAAAAAGTAAATAAAAAAATTCTATTTGCATAATCAAAGGGAACGTACCGTATATATATAAAATTATTCTTGTTTTAAAGCTTTGTAGGCACTGCCGGTCTGCCCAGCCGCTGATTCCGCTTGAGATATATACAGTATACATTTTGCAGAAATTGCATTCTCAAGCAATTACTACTTCCGTTGTAGACAAATTTAGAGAAAATTTATCTGCTAAATACCGTTAAATTTCTGAAAATCATCTGTTAGGGAACTGGCCTCTAGAAACGGATATCAGCGTTGTTCGAGCAGATATCGAGCAGAGAAATTTTGGAGTCTGAATAGACTAAAGGGAGCCGGATTTTGACATTTGCTCAAAATTATGTACACTGTGTGAGCTGTGAGTCTCGGAGTCAGGACCAGGAAATGCGCCTTGAGTCCCCCCCTAAAAAAAAGCATTGAAATCTCTAAAAACTCTTAACAGGATATCATCCGTAATGGCCTAGGCTACAGAGCAGAAACCAAACATTCTACACTATACGTGTAAAATAAATTTCAAGTTATTGCCTCGAAACTGACATAAAATTTCTTTAAAAGAGAAAAGAAGACAGCTGTGGTTGGACTTCATTCCAGCGGAAATCAGAACTTCTTGCAAGTTGAAGCTTCCACGATTTATTACTGAAAAGCGTAACGTGCAGACATATAGACGGACGTACGGACAAACGGATGGAGCCTCAAGCAGCATTATATCCTAAATATTGAAATAAATTTGGGAAATGTAAACAGTATTTGATTGCATTTTAACGATGTATTTGGTATTTATTACACTCAATGAATTTAGTGCCCATCACTGGGCAATAGGCAAATATCAAGTAGTAAGTTAGTTTAAATTACTTAAGCTAGCACAAGTTTACTAAAGAGAACGAAAAATATATTTAACACATATTCCACGGGAACGCGGAACTAATACACGAGGGTGTTCCCATACAGAATCAACTATCATGGGTAGACCAAGTCGGGAAAAAAAGAAGTAGAGTGAAAAGAATCACCAGGAAGAGGAGGAAATGAAAGGCAGCAAAGTGGGCACGTAGGGAAGATGTTCTGAAGGTCCAGGTTAAGCAACTCATATGACCCTCCTGGGGCGCTGCTCCCTGTAACGTAGGATGGGCGAACTTCACCAGCCTAACCTTATATAGGTCGGCCACCTCGATCATTGGCCTACCTCCCGAAACAGAGGGGGACGTATTGAGAGCCTACGTAACTTTGCAAAACTAACCTGAGTCTATGACCATAGCTGAATGTAGTTCAGCCATGCCTATGACCTATACGGAACCTAGATAAATAACTCCACTAATTTTGAATAAAGAACTGTATGAATTATTATCTCGGAAGGGGAAGGCTATCAGGATAGTTACATTGCTCTTGATATAGAAATTACATATAATTAAAATTTTTATTCACAGCTGGCGAGGAGAGACGGACTCCCTGTAGAATTTTGGCTGGTGCTCCCTTACCCTCTCACTTACCGTTGGGTGAATGAGTCCCACAGCTTTAAAAAAAATCCCAGTGGGATATAAAACCCCATTATAAAATACCGATGGGACAATATATCGGAGATCCTATAAGCTAGTCTACGGACGTGAAAATTTCCAAACTATTTGTTCCAGTATCATAGACTTATAAATAAGTAATGTATGCCATCAGTTTCAAATTCATTGAAAAAAGAAAAGAATCGGCAGTGCTCTCTTGAACAACAAGATACTTTTCTCTCGAGTGTCTGTTCGGTGTTGCTGTGGGGAGCATATGAGGACGTGGGATACACACGAGCCTAAATATAATGTTTGATGCAAAAGAAAAGAAACAAACACACAAGCATTATGGTATAACTAGTGCATCAAACGCTACCCTTTTGATGAATAAGTCATAGAAATATATATTTGAAAGCATCTCAGCTTAACAAAAGGGTTGATAGTCTAGATGAGACGTAATTAAGTGATATCACCCGTAGCACCGTTGAAAATGAACATGTCCAAACACGGGCATGCAGGCAAGCGCCCAAGTGCTTCCCCGTATCCAAGATACCCTCTCCGCAACAAAAAATTTGGGTACTTCGGAATTTTTTTCTTCAGTATTAGATAGGGGAAAATAAGGCTTCGGACAGACGGACGGACGGACGGACGGACGGACGGACGGACGGACGGACGGACGGACTGACAGACAGCTCTCTTATTATAGTATAGATTAGGCGAGTTTAGGTGAGGTGTGGGTCGATTTACTGCTGGGTTTATTATGGTGACTGATTTGGCAGCGTGACTCCTCCTGACAGCAACATGTACCATTCCTGGCAGGTACCATGCTCCTGACAGCAACATGTACCACTCCTGACAGGTACCCTGCTCCTGACAGCAACATGTACCACTCCTGATTGGTACACTGCTACTGACAGCAACATGTACCAATCCTGACTGGTACACTGCTCCTGACAGCAACATGTACCACTCCTGACAGGTACCCTGCTCCTGACAGCCACATGTCCCACTCTTGACAGGTACACTGCTCCTGACAGCAACATGTACCACTCCTGACAGGAACCCTGCTCCTGACAGCCACATGTACCACTCCTGACAGGTACCCTGCTCCTGACAGCCACATGTACCACTCTTGACAGGTACCCTGCTCCTGACAGCAACATGTACCACTCCTGATTGGTACACTACTCCTGACAGCAACATGTACCACTCCTGACAGGTACACTGCTCCTTACTGCATCATCTACCATTCCTGACTGGTACACTGCTCCTGACAGCAACTTGTACCACTCTTGACAGGCAC
The DNA here is from genome assembly GCA_001587735.2 of Parhyale hawaiensis. Lineage (NCBI taxonomy): Eukaryota > Metazoa > Arthropoda > Malacostraca > Amphipoda > Hyalidae > Parhyale > Parhyale hawaiensis. The sequence continues at coordinate 8,615,130 of LQNS02278186.1, forward strand.
ATGGCCCATGACAGCAACATGTACCATTCCTGACAGGTACAGAGCTCCTGACAGATACGCTGTTCTTGACAGCAACCCCTCACAGGCACATACACGTCCAAAAAGTACCTTACTTGACTTGAAACGAAGAAAAGCAAGTAACTCCTATATATGACGTCACATCGAACTTCCCATTCCCCTACGCTCCGCCGCGGGGCGGCTGCTGCACCTTCTCTGGCTTGCATGTAAATTTTCTTACACCTTCGCCACCGCTATTCTTTAGTTCAAACCTCATTAAAATTAGTGAGAAATTTTGCCCCAGCATCCGAAATGGAAGGATTCCGGGAGATTTGTATTAGTTATATCTGAATGATGAGTTAGAGGTTAATAAAAACATACGATATTCATTAGATTGACGCTCATATGTTCCACGTATAATATATAAGATAAAAATTCACATACCACGAGTTATATCTGAATGATGAGTTAGAGGTTAATGAAAACATACGATATTCATTAGATTGACGCTCATATGTTCCACGTTAAGAGATAAAAATTCACATACCACGAGACCACTCCTTAAAAACGCGTGGATTCTTCATTAAGGAAATTAAACTAAAGAAACTAATTGTATTTAATTATCTCTCAGTTATATGTACTGATCTAGTTCTCTGACGAAAATTTAGAAGTGGAAAATGGAAAATCTATGTTTACTTTAGTTCCTGCTCAAAACTCAAATGTAAAAAGTACACAAATATGGCGTACGACAAATAGAATGTGACAATTTATGTTAAATTTTTCTTGTTGAAACAAAATTTTAAATCAAAATAAATATTCATTTCAACGTAACACTTCAAAAACTAGCAAAATATCTATGCTATATTGAAAATTCCGAAAATATCGTTTGTTAGTTGAGTCGGCCGTTAAAAGCCTTACTTAAGTATCTTGAAAACTAAGCATTTGAAATTTTGAATCAGTCGTATGGCTGGTTAAACGAGTATGTTAACATCCATGAGACTTGATTACGGTAGAGATCAAGTAAGAACAAATCGAAAGCTCGCATTTAATAATACAGTGTATTTCATCGTTGCCCTAGTTTTGACTTATATCATTACGACCCGCTTTCCAGCAGGAAAATCCATCGCAGAAAGTAAGAACTTGTGATGGGTGAAATCCCCATTGTAAGGGACGGTGTAGCCAAGGAGCTTCTAATGGGAGCAGTAAGCCCCCCAAGCACTCTCTGGGCGAGTAAACACATGGCTTTGTCATGTGATCGAAGCTGGCGTTTACAGTCCTTAAAGTGGCTGAAGTGGTCAGCACATATAATTAAGCAAGATACAGAAAGGCAGTTCTTCAAATTTTTGCAATGACAATTGTGTCTGAAGATTTATATCCCAGTGCTCACCATGTTACTTTCATCATCAAATGGTATACAGGATACAAGTTTTCTTTACATACTTCCATCCGCTCGGAATTTCGTCGATGGTTAATGACTATAAAAATTTGAGATCAAGACTCCTTCCTATATAGGCTGCGTGAGGCAAAGCCGCTCTCCGATTGGATAAGCCACTCAGCCAGTTTAGGGGAAAAGTTTACTCGCAACGCTCCCGTAAGATAAATAGAGAGGGTGCGCTCCTCTCTATTAGAACCTCCTTGGGTGTAGCGAACTTGCGTCGCTTAGCGTTCGGAAGTTTAACTTGAGCACTGGGGTATAAACGAAGGACACAATTTACAGTTTATTACAAGGAATGGCTGCGGCGAAGGAGATTGGATAAGCACCACTGTTTTACAGAGAAATCCAGCTGGAATGCTAACGAAGGCTCAAGTTCAAAGTATTCAAAAAATAAAAGAGAATATGAACAATACGAAGTATGTGAAATTAAGAAGCAGCTCCTAAGTTTAAGTAAAGTATTGTAGCCTGGCAAATAGAACCTCTATTAGCTTAATGTTTAATGTAAGGCTTTCATCAGGATACTGAAATTTACAGTCTTGTGAAAGCTATCCCGTAGGAATAGCAGTACGAGCGTCTAATTGGTATGGAGCACAGTCCATTTGCAGAAGATAGTTGTGTCAAATTTGAGTGTATGAGCTACGCCCCTAAATTTTCAGGTTTGTGACGTCACAATTGCGTCACGCCACTGCTGCAGCGAGGAATCTTTGATATTTCCACAGTGGCGTAACGTAATTTTGACGTCACAAACCTGGAAATTTAGGAGGGCAGAGCATACACCCAAATTTGACACAACTATCTTCGGTAAATGAAGTGTGGTATTGAGCGTCAAACTGGTATGGAGCGTATAAACTTAAGAACCAGCTGGTGTGCGCACCGCACACCGAGAATAGGGCGCTGGCCCCCGCGGCCGCACTACCGTCATTTACGACACTTTTGCGTTCACGTAAGCTTTCTTGCGTGCACCACCACTAAAATAAACACTACCTAAGCTAAGCTAACCTAACCTTCTTACCAAACTTTATAACCTAACCTAACTCAACTTAACCCAACCTTACCTTTCTAACCTTACCAAACCTAACCAACCTTACCTTGCCGTAACCTAACTTAATCAGCGATACAGCGTGCAGCGCGGCGCGTCAACTTGAACGCCGCCAACACGCACACGATCTGCGTACACAAACACGCACACAAGGTGTCGTGAACGACGGTAGCGCTCCCGGGTTCGATCCCAAGAACCACCGACTGTCTTGTGCAAATCGAGAAAATGGTCAGACTGTGAACAGCCTTCCTAGATACCGGTACTTCCAAGTGCAAAGGGACACCTTAAAGTTACGAAATAATGAGATAACCTATGAATACAGAGGTTTAATAAAGGCTCAAGATCTTAAATTCGTTTCTAAATTATGGTAACAAAATATAGAGGAGTGCTGCATGGCGTACAGTAATTATGGTGGTTAAATGGAAGCAATATTGGGGTTAACAAGATTCCAACCCCCCTCCCCCCCCCTCCGCCTACTTCGCCGCCCTCTCACGGCGCTTCCTCAGGCCAAAAAAGCATACGAAGTCCACAAGAGGTAGACATCTCCGTCTCCAAGCTCACTCACGATGGAGTTACCATAGCAACCAAACTAAAGCACCCCTCAGGGGGCATAGGATGGACCATAGGCCATAGGGTTAGGTTAGTTTAGGTTCGTCCATCCTATGCTATGGGGCCAGGCAACCCCAGGGGCCCGTGTAGGTTACCTCAGCCATTATGTATACCTTCGGGACGTTTCTCTTTCGTGCCCACTTTGCTTCCTTCCCGATTTCATACTCCTAGTTGCTCATGCTTTATTCTGTTCTTCCTATTCTTTCCCGACTTGCCGTTCCCATGCGCGTTGATCCTGTGTGGTGGGAGCACCTTCGTGCATGGGTTCCCCATTTCTCTTGGCATACTATATGTCCCTTGCTCTTTCCTCTGTGATATCGTTTTTCTCGGAAACGGAGGCTTAAACTTCCTAACTATAACTAACTAACCAAACTAGAGCAGTTTCGGAAGGCTTCCAACTCACGGTGTTCTGTCTCGCTGAGACAGAACTGAGAAGAGCTCAGCCGCGTAATTTCAAGTTAGACTTCCAATCCGTCAATGTATTCCAACAAGTCGTAAGACTGATCCAAAGTTCTACTTCGTTTTGGAGATATAGCAGCAGTTCGTTGTGTTTTTAAAGTCCGACAAAATTTACAAACTCACTTTTTCGGATTTTTTTTTGTATGGCTTACACATTTTGTTAATTTTGTTTCGTAGGCGAGTGGCAAATGGTGTTTATCTAGAATTTACACCTGTTTGCCTGAATATTATAGAAACTTACACATCTTATTAGTCCTTACTTACGTCGTTCAACTGTGTATGTTCTCATTTTGATCAGAACTATTGTAAACATGAAAATTCCGTTTCCTCTGATATAAATAACCAATTATTATAGATGAAGCAGAGTATGTTGGATCAAAGATAAATTTATTAATAGTTTTCACTGGAAACACTCTTCATCCAATTAGTTATAGATTAGTCTTCTTTCTGTAAAATTTCGCTAATGAAGACCCAGCTGCTTCCCTTGGAGTACTCAGCACAGGGCGCTTTGAAAGAGTGTTGTAGTGACAATTTATTAATTCCCTACATGGTACACATGAGCTTCAATCTAACGTACTTCGTAAATTTTTCGATAACTCTCTTCAACTTGGTCATATATGTAAATCTATATGTATATATATCACAATCTCCCAGCATCCTCAGCTTTCGACATTGGTTTTCTACATGACCCCAATACGGAATTCCTTTTGGATGCTGGGGCAAAATTTCTCCCTAATCTGATTTCTAGTAAAGTAATGTTTAGAATCTGCCTGCTACATCAGTAGCACAGTAGCAATCAGTTACGTGGTTTATCGGCTTCCTCCAAATCATGAGAGTTTCAAATTCCAAACATTTCTCTGCGCCCATGGTACAAAGCGAGTCCCTTCTTGTCCCGCACACCATGTAAGGTGCCCAGTTTTTTCTCCTGGTGACGAATTTCCACACGAAAATAGTGATGGTGCGCATGCTTGATGAAACTATTCACTGGCAGCCTCTTGCAGCTCACGTTGTATTCGCCGAATATGTAACAGAATACATCGGGCGAGTTCTTGCACGATCATATAACTAGAGCCATGTCAATTACCAGAAATAAAACATAAACCTGTTGGTGACACATTAACGCGTTTGACTTCAGCACGATAACGTGTAGTATGGTTTTACCCCGCACCAATAAAAGAAAATCGCGGCACAAGTGCACGCAAGCGTCTAGACAGTGAAAATATTTAAAAACAAGTAGACCTGATGGAGAAAACCAATAGCATTTTGGGATTCAGCGCATCAATGTTACTTAAGATTGGTTGCCAAACAATAGAATATGTGTTGCCCGTTGTCCTGCGTAATAGAGCACTTCCGGTAGGCGGAGCCAAGCTGTAGTGCATCATGGGTGATGACGCGTGTGACGTCATAATGTTCAATTACGGTAATTCGCAGCTCTTTTACATTGTTTCTCTATCATTTCATTTGGGCCTCCATAGTGTCCTGCATGTCCTACAATCATTATAGTGGCATAAAAATATGTACCGAAGCATCTTCAAACTTTTTTAGCTCTCTGAAATATAAAATTTGATTATTATTTAGGTTGTTTTCCGTAAGAGGCACGTACTTTGTCCCGAGAGTTTCGGTAAAATGTTAGCCAAAGCCAGGAAGCAAAGAATGCAACGGGAGGACTCAATAGGACTGAAATAAAACATAGCTGTGACCGCACGTAGCAAAGTTACATCACATCGATGAGTCGAAGTATTTGAGTGTGGGACCTCAGGCCTTCGTATATGGTTTTCTTGAACATATCACCGTATTTTTCCCATTTACTTCATTCAATCTCCCGCTCATGACTGGCGAGCTACTTGAGCTGCAAAATACCGAAAAATGTTGTCACCAAGTACAGAAGTTCGAGAAATAGGCTAACTGTTATTGTGGTTTCTCTCGCGTACGGAATTGGCTATAATAGTGCTTATATTTGTTGGTAAGAAATAAATATTTTCAGTGAAGAGCACAGTGAACCGAATATGGAGTGTATATTAGGCTTTAATCAAGAAAAAGAAGTTAAATCAGGCCACCGAAAGGGAACAAAATCGGCGCTAGTGTTGTGACAGTTTCCACCATCATGCACTGCAATTTTCTATAGATAATTGCTAAATTAGTATATATCATCTTAATTTATTTATACGCTAGAGATGGCTTTCGCAACTTAAGACGATTTTTCTGTCTAAATTAGTTAAAATACTCCTAGCTGTTCAGCCATAGATTCGTCGATGATGACGTCACCTTTTGGTGCTAATTTTTCGTGAGTCCTCCTGTTACGCTCTTTGCTTCCTGGCCTAATTCAGCAAAATTCATTGACCTAATATTGGGACAATATTCAATTTCATTATTGACTGAAAGTTCAAAACCAATATTGGGGCAATACCCTCTTTTGGAAAATTCGGTTGATATTGGAAAAAAATATTGTCCCAATAATAATATTATCATTGATCTCATTGATCCAATAATAAGTAATTATTGTGTTATTATTGACTTGATATTGAGGTGTCCCCTAAAATAACATTGGCTCAATGCTCAATTTCTGATAGCAGATTGATATTGTGGTAAATAATATTACCCCAATAATAATATCATCATTAACCCAATTTCAGCTAATTATTGTGCTACTATTGACTTGATATCGATGTGTTCCCTAAAAAAATATTGGCTCAATACTGAATTTCAAACATCACGTTGATGTTCAGGAGTGTTCAGAAACCAAAAATATATATCTATATTTCTAAAATTTATATTATCTGATGTGCGTACCTATATCTATAAGACGGTGCCTGTAAACTGCATGCACAATTTATTTAAAAACTATTGTTATTTACCTGTTTGTCATCACCAGGTTTCAGAAGCGTTGCATCATTGTAAAGCATTTTTATAGCTCTTCAGTAATCACAAATTTGAGGTGATGCAAACTCCTTAAGGACAAGATTAATCATACCTGGTTTTCAATATCATACCTGGTTTTCAATGCAGCAGCTTCATTGATTGAAGAATTCTGAGCAGAGAGCGCTGGACCAGCATTATAGCTATATAATCTCATACTCAAAGATTCCTACAATAGCGAAGCATCAGTCCTTCCATGAATCTGCTCCAGTCCTGCTGCTATATATTGAATAGAAATTTCTATAGCCCTGAAATAAATTTTTTTATATTTAATATTATAGAAATAAATTCAACATTACGAAGTAAATCAGGATCTTACGTCATTGCTGAGAAGAAGCTCTTCCGTTGCTATGAGATCGAGCTGGGATCGCATCACCTTGTAAACACAAGCCGGCCGGTTTAGGGACAACACGGCCGGATGTTCAATTGCATCCCATTTCACCTGAAAACAATCTGTAAGAAAACGTGTCCCCCCAAGATGTATTGCTGCTATATCACTTTGTGCAGTAATGCATTCATTCTGCATTTTGAATTAACTGCATAGAATTTCACATATTTGTACTGAACAAATTAGGTAATTCATTTTTGTCAGCAATGATGGGAAAACAGTCTTCATTCTTTTTATGGCTTCAAGAACTCAGTTGCTATCAAGAAGATAAAATGAATTAGTTCATAAAGTGTACAATCTGTATGCAGGTACAAGGTTGCTAATATGAGCTCCCAGACGTTTCATTCTTGATTATTATTAACTACTATTATTGTACATGGCTTAGGATGGATGGCAGGTCTATACATAACTACTAGGTCATCTAGGACCTTTCGAAATTCAAGTCAGGCCAACTAAAACATAACTAAGATTAGACTTATAAATGCCAACCTAACGACTATCTCAAAAACTTCAATCCTGAATATAACTGAGTTATTGTCATCATATAGGAGTGAACAGCCGTTTTTTATAAGTGATAGCATGATATATACATCTCAGTATTAAACAGGGTATCAGGACAGCCCTAAATCCCTCATTGTGGCACGTATGCTAATGTTCAAGATGCAGTCAGTAATGATAATGCTCATACATATTTGGTTGTAGAATGATAATGCAATTTGGTAGCTAATAAAATATTTCACTAAGGAAATTGTAAATATTTGAAATAATAGTATACTAAATAACTGAATTAAAAGGACTGTAGCGGAATGACTGAACAATATGACTGCGTCAAGAATATTAACGGGCTTATTTTCTTGAAAATTTTATGGGGTCAATATATATTGTTGTCCATAAATAGAGATGTGAGGGCAATGAAACTGTTTCTACAGTATACAGAAATCTACTAAAAGAACATGTAGTACAAGAAAAATAGCTTAAATGAAAAGTATACTAAAATATAAAAGATAAATGCTACAATAACACTGGAGAGCACTCTGCGAGAGCATACCTCCGCCAAGCATGGCAATGGTAACGAAAAATTAAATTTAGTTCTGAAACCATAATTTTTTCTCCATCAACACCTAAATCTAATCATTTGTGCCTTTTGATAGTATCAACGGTTTGTGCAATTTTCTTGAAAATCAGTTTACAACTTTTTGAGTAATAAGGCTAACAAACATAGGTCAATCACACAAATGGACCATCCAATTTCCACAAAAATTGAATCATCTATGTCTTATAACATCATTAATGACTCCTGTTAATTTCCTGAAGAACCATTCAAAACATTTCACGTTATTGTGCCAACGAACATAACATCAAACACAGCGACAATCAAGTACAGGAACCAACAGATCATCACAAAAAAGTTCCTTTACTCTTCATCATATCCCTAAACACTCAGGTAAATTTTATGGACATCCATCAATTACTTTTCGAGTTATGATACAAATAAAAAACAGAGAAACAGACAAAGAGACGGATGGACAAATCTCCGCCAAAAGTTAATCATCTGTTCCACCAAACATACCTAACAATCAACGTAAATTTCGTCAAAATCCATCCAGTACTTTTTGAGTTATCGTGGTAACAGACAGAGAGACGGACGGACATACAAACACGACAAAAACATAACCTCCTTGTCGGAAGTAATTAGTGTCATTGTAAGTCCAAAAAAAATTTGAAGTAAAAGTAAACTTTAAATTTGTTGTAAATCCTTTAACCGATAAAATATAATGCTGGCACTGTGAAATGAACACTAGAGTGAAATTCGAAATAGAATGACAAAAGAACAGAAATTGAAAATTGGCAACCATTTTTGCTCCACCCTAATGTAGCTATAACAACTAGCTAAATTAAACCCTTAGAAAATATACATAATAGGCTTCCACATTAAATGATATGAATACTTTTCCTTTTCAAATGATGAAGCTGTCCTTTTTGCAGTTTCCAAACATCCATTTGCAGATCCGTTCATCTATCGCATCGACATCAAATCTCCAAGATGCCAAACTGAAACTGCCCCTAGAAAGAAATTTAGATTTATATAAATACTAGCAATATAACAAAGCTTCAGCATATGTAAATATCAGTGTTCGTTAAATAAAATATATTGGTAGCTATATCAGTTCCAGTATTTAATATTAAATTTTAATACCAGTACCAATAGCTTGATAAAAACAATTAAAAACTGGCAATGTATGCTGAAATATCAAACTACTTTAATTCAATATAACAATAGCTATATATTTATTACCTAGTTTGAATATCAATAGCTATACATTATAAAATGCAATTATTCTGCACATGAGCCTTAATAATGAATTGCATTATTTTGCTCTACATTTGAAGCTCGCTGCAACACTGGATAGGTATACGTGTAATATGAGTGCTGTATACATGTAGAACCTTCAGTAAAGTGCAGTAGATGGCGCCAATCTCATATGTTAACTAGAACACCTCGTGGCGTAAGACCATCACCCGTGGTGAGAACAACGTTGTTGCCGTCATTTTTGATGGCCAGCTAGGCCTAGTCCTGTTTCTTTTTTTTTTTTTTTTTTTTTGCATGGGTCGCTTCCAGGAAAACCCACCAGACACCCTAAAAAACTAAGAATTAGCTCAACTCCTTCTACCTGTTTTTTGGTGGACGTTAAACTTAAAATTTCAGCGGAGTCATTTTTGATGGCCAGCTATAATCCTAGTTTTTTGGCATGGGTCTAAATGGAGGCAACCACCACACTCCCAGCAGAAAAATATGCACATTGCTTAACTCCTTCTACCACGTTTTAGGTTGACAAACGTATAAACATACTTGAATCTTCAGGAAAACATTACCTCTCTTCGCTTTGCTCACGGGTGATACTGTAATTATATATGTAGCTAAAAATTAGATACATGTTATTGAAAACCGTTATGGTACATTGTTTCTTTACTTAATGTTGTCTATGTAGTTATGAGGAAGGTATAGTGCAAAATAAATTTGCATACTTTATTCAGTTAATTAATTTTCATTGATGTAAGCCACTAAATGACTGAATAATTCTGGTTAATATTTATAGCTAACCTCCAAATTGTTGTACACTCATTCTTCTTCTTGCGAATCCTTGTTAGCTGCTGTAGAATCAGGAATTTTTGTTTTCCTGAATCTTAGAGCTAGCCTGTCTTTTGCCATTGTAAGATGAATGGCAATTAATTTATTAATTTCAGCGAGAGGAACATCTTTTCCATGAGGAGATGCCTGTGCTGCCTCTGTAAGACACAAAATGTTACACTTTTTAGATGCATAAAATGAGATAAAATATAAAACTAGAGCACTCTGAGAGTGCATACCTCCGCCAAGCAAGGCAATGTTAAAGAACAATTCAAATTGGTTCTGAAACCATAAAAAAAAATTATCATTTGTGCCTTCTAAGTGTTAACAGCCTCAGTAATTATCTTGAAGATCCATTTATAATTTTTTAGCTATGCTGCCAACAAACATTATGACAAACATACGTGAGACACGCAGACGAACAAACAGATATACACCAACATTTAATCAAGAATGTCTTCAAACATTACTAAATACTCCTGTAAATTTCATCAAGATACATCCATAACTTCCTGAGTTACTGTGCTAAAAAACATAAAATCAAACACAACTACAAAAATCAAACAACCAAACGGATCACCACAAAAATTTGATCACTTACTCTTCGTCATATACGTAAACACTCATGTTAATTTTATGAAAATTTGTCGAGTACTTTTCGAGTTATGGTAGCTACTATCAAAAAGAGGCAGACATACACAAAAACGGATGGACAGATCTTTACCAAAAGTTAAGCACCTGTCTCTGCTCACATACCTAACAATCCATGTAAGTTTCGTCAAAATCCATCCATTACTTATTGAGTTATCGTGGTGACAGACAGAGAGGTAGACAAACCCGACAAAAACATAGCCTCCTTGGCGGAAGTAATTATTTAAGCAAATAAGGCTATTTTTACGAGGTTTCTGACTTAGTAGAAAATATTTGCAGCATTTGATATTTTGGATAGACAATAGCTAGCTAATGAAGTAATACAGCTTGCAGAAGTAGTATGCACATGTGTAAACTCAAATTAATTTTTTTCAGCTTACCTTGGATACATCTGCAAAGTTTTAGCTCAATGAAGGACTTTTTCTCACATTTTCCTTGCATAGAATAAGCAAGAGCGACTTCACTGGACAGAACATTCCTCATCATATTGTTGATTGTGCTACGAAGCTGAGTTCCTCCATAATTGCTCAGTTTTTTAATCAAGTTTTGCGCTTCTAGTTCATCAGTAAGTGTGTCTTCAAGTCTAGCCAGCTCTTCCTCATCAGACACAGGCAAAGGAGGTAAATTAGTGTTGACTGATGTAGTTGTGCTGGGAGACTGTCTCATAACTTTCTTCAAAAGTTTGACCTCCTTTTTAGTGTCTAATAGTTCTTTGTGTATGCTGCTGTAAGCCAAAGTATTTGCTGATGCCATTTTCTCTGTTCGAGAGTCTATTTTCTCTGTTCGAGAGTCTATTTTCTCCACACGAGATAGAAGCTGTTTGAGAATTGCTGTAGTCTCCCCCTGAACTTCAAGTAAGGCATGCTGTGCGCGTACAGCTTCGGATCTAACTTTATACCTTCTTTTTACAGCTTCGGATCTAACTTTATACCTTCCTTTTACAACGCACCTGTCGCAAGCATGAAAGCCACCGTGAGTTTTGGTCTGCTTCAGAAAGGCTTTGGCAGGTGCATCAGCGATAATTGAGCGAAGTTCATCATTAATAGACTTATCTTGGATTTTGATTCCATGTTGCATATTTTGACTAGTTTTTGTCTTCAATAGTTTTCTGGGATCATTAGGAAGTGAAGGATGGTAAGGCTTCAAAATGGTTAATAATGCTTTGAAGCTATGTAGTGGGATATTATATTCATAATACCAATTTCTGAGGCTTTCATTAATACTTTCCTGCACTAGTGTAGAAGAGTCAGTACTAGGAAGAGAGGACGTTAGTGAAAGGCTAGAAGACACTGATGCAACAGATTCACTTGCAGGATTTGAAAAATCTAAGTCACTTGCAGCAGGACTGTTCTGCTCTTCAACACTATCACTCACATTCAATGATTGTTCAGATTCATAATCATGTCTATTTGCTGAATCACACTTTACTCTTTCATCTAAGTCATTTTTACCTGGTTCTACAAAGTCATCATCGAAACCACAATTTTTATTAGAATGGGTGACGTCGATTGCTTCTTCACTACTAGAACCACGTTCATTTTCTACGTTGCCAATCGTCTCCAGAAATTTGGCATGAGACTTTTTCATTAAATGGTAATTTTTCCGATAGCCGTAAGACATTTTTATAGCTACGTCACCAAATAATCAAAGAAGTTCTAACCTCTATTAGAAATTGCATCTGAAAATAACAATAAACTGTAAAAAAAACAGTGATTTGGGAAGCGAAACACGCACACTTATACACACAGATTGCTCATCAGTAACTAACCGGTGGCGGACTGAGTGACCTGACTCCACTTTACTGTACTGTGCCTGACTCACAGTACAGTGAAGGAAGTATGGAAAATCTGTTAATTTCGGGCGGAACCGTGGCGTCACAATCTAGGCACGCCCTATGCTGGAGCAACGGGCCAATAGCAGAAAGCGGGCAATAGTAACGGCCGGCAAGAAAATAATGCTCCTCGTTATGCCCAATTTAAGTTAATAAATAGGCGTAAAATCTCTTCGATAATTTAATATAGACATAGAAGAAAAGAATATGGAGAATTGGCTATCAGTGACTACCATAAATATGCTTACTATGGGCAGGAATTTTGAAAATTATGTACTAGTTTCCGAAATTTACTTTTGATTAAGTTATCGCTCAATTTACAACTAAGTTTATGCTGTTAATAGACCACAACGGTTGAACTATATATTTTTTTCTAAAATAAGAAGATTGTTGAACAATTATTTTATTAACCTACCGGGTTGACCAACGCATCCATTATATACGAACAATATATTTTACAGTACAATTTGTGGATTCATTGCCCTCTAAATTTATTGATGTTTAAAAGATCTTGCCGGTGATGAAGCAGTGAAATTGAAGAAAGTATAAAACGTATCAAGAAATGATCGATACAATTTTGGAACGTTGTTGAGATACATTCTTAACTTACCGTGTCTGGATATTTAAAATTCACTGAATAAGCCCGGACCTGTATCATCATCGCTGGAGACATGGCAGATTGGCCATGGCCAATCACAGCGTTGAGAAACGATGACGTAGGCCCAAGGAGCTTGTATAGAGAAGGAGGGAGCCAGTAGCCATGCCCGTTGAAGCTCAAGAGTCTCTTATGGCTGTCAGCCAGTTGTCGTATGCACCAATCGCCTATCAGTAACTCTGTTGGTCTGCTGCTTCCTCGTGAAACTCACTGCTCCCCCGTCTTTTCCACCAATGAACGTCTCACAGCCATAAAAGATCTGGTGGAGTCGCTGGCAAGTCTGTAACTGGGCCAAAAGGCTCCCTCATTCTCTATTGAAGCTCCTTGCGTAGGCCTCTAAACCACGCCCATCAGCCAAATGTTGCGCTAATTTACCCCTTAGAAGTTTCCCTACTACCTTTACTTTACTGTGCTGACGGTCACAGTAATGTAAAGGCAGTAGGGAAAACCTGTTAATTTCGGCGGAGACGGGGCGTCACAAACTAGGCACGCCCTAGGCTGGAGCAACGGGCCAATAGCATAAAAGCGGGCAATAGTAACGGCCGGCAAGAAAATAATGCTCCTCGTTATACCCAATTTATGTTAATAAATAGGCGTGAAATCTCTTCGATAATTTAATATAGACATCGAAGAGAAGAATATGGAAAATTGTCTATCACTGACTACAGTAAACATGCTTTCTTTGGGCAGGAATTTTGAAAATTATGTACCAGTTACTGAAATTTACTTTTAATTCGGTTACCGCTCAAATGTTTGCAAAGTTTTTACTGTTGATAGACCACTACGGTTGAACTATAAACTATATGTTTCTTTCTAAAACAAGAAGATTGTTAGACAATCATTTTATTAAACTACCGGATTGACCAACGCATCCATTATATACAGACAATATATTTTACAATAGAATTTATGGATTCATTGCCTTCTAAATTTATTTGTGTTTAAAACATCTTGCCTGGGATGAAGCAGCGAAAATTAAAGAAAAACGTATCGATATATGATCGATACATTTGTGAAACGTTGTTGAGATACATATCGCAACTTACCGTGTCTGTTAATTTATAATTCGCTTCACTAGCCCGGACCTGTGACGTCATCGCTGAAGACATGATGGCAGGTTGGCGATGGCCAATCACAGCGTTGAAGAACGATGACGTAGGCCTCTAAACCGCGCCCATCAGCCAAATGTTGCGCTAATTTACCCCTTAGAAGTTTCCCTACTACCTTTACTTTACTGTCGGTCTACTGCACAGCACCAGCAATAACGTATGCATTGTGAAATTTTAACCCCATTAAGGAGTTCTAATTTCCACAATATCGATTGGTACTATAATCGGATGGCAGAAGGGCGGTTAGTTCGGAGCTCAAGAAGTCTTCAGTTCAGTTCCAACTCTT
>LQNS02278186.1:8636824-8658720 GCA_001587735.2 Parhyale hawaiensis
GACCGACTCCGCACCAACAACGTCGGAAGGGAGTCTATTCCAAATGCTGACTATGAAATAGGGAAAGAACTGCTGACTTAAGGTTGTTCTTCGAGCTTTATGCTTGAGTTCGATTGGACGCCGAAATTAAACCTTCAAAGTTGACTCGTCCGAAACTTGAGACAAAGTTTTCGCTTTATCAGACACACTGAATCGTGTTGCAAGTGTTAGGAGAAATGCGGTTACGTTGGACCAGCTGATAACTTCATAAGACGGAGTATGACTGCGTTTCTGGAAGTGTCAAGTGGTGACCGATGTCTGGCACGCACCACAGCGGGTCGAAGTCGCGCACCTGCGTGGGGCTTCGAAGAAGTGAAGCCTCGAAGGCTTACCTTCGGCGCTTAATCGAACGCGTTCTGAGGGCAGAAATTGAGCTTTCAAGGCTTGCTTCATTCTAAACTCCGCGCGTGTGCGCTGGCTTCGACACGTTCAATTGAGGTACAGTACTGACCCGTAATCGATTGCCTTTGAGATTTCCAGAAACTCAATGTTGCGTTTAAAGCGGAGTCTTCAGCTGGCTCAACGTCATCGGGTTGCTTTTAGCAACAACTCAACGTTCTAAAGCCAACGCTTGGGTCAGGAATTTCCGAAAAGTCGAGTCTCGAAGACTTGATTTTGACGTCCAATCAAACATTCCCTCGCTTTAGGACCTTCTATGTCAAAGGTTGACATAGTCACGAGTCCACTCAGCTGTATTATTAATTTATATTAGTATTGTCCCGCAATTTCTGAAACTTAGACAATCAATAGTAGTAGTAGAAGTTTTTACTAGCGCTTCAGTGGTACACTGCCAATATTGCGCCGAACTATTCCTGTGTTTAATCACAGGCTCGTGCGCCAAATAGGGCGCGTTTTAAATTGTCAATGATTTTTGTCTCGGCTTTTCTGCCGGTAGGTCTCAGAGTGGTCAGTGCGCTACTAACAAGAAAAAGGCGCAAGTTGAGCATCTCAATAGCGATCCAAGATGATTTACTCGGCTCATCTATCGCACCAGATTATACAATCTCTCCCTAGCTCACGCAGACATCCACGCCTTATGGAAGTTAGCTGTCATAATTGCCATCTTAAAACCATCTAAACCTGCGGATAAAGGATCATCTTACCGCCCAATATCGCTCTTGTGTCCCGCTGTGAAAGTCTTGCAGCGCCTTCTCCTGCCTTTTATCAATGAGGCTTACCAACCGGCCCCTCACCAACACGGTTTCCGGCCCATGCACTCTACCACATCTGCTCTACTTCCCTCGGCCTTCCAAGCAACCCGCGGCATGAATAAACCTAAACCCCATGACCGCACGGTGGCCTTGCTGATTGACTTCAGCAAAGCGTTCGACACCGTTCCCACTGAGGGCCTCCTCTCCTCAGTNGGCGGGGGTTCCTCAGGGCTCGGTCATCTCGCCCTCCCTGTTCAACCTCTACGTCTCTGACTTTCCCATCCCTCGGGACCAGCTCTGCTACCCCTCTGTAACATCTTACGCCGACGACTTCACTGTCGTGGAGTCCCATCGCGATCCTCTCACTGCTGCTGCCGCTCTCTCGGATCATTCTGCCTCAGTCAACAATTGGGCAGCAAACAAGGGCCTTACTATATCAACCTCCAAATCCAATTCAAACTTATGGACAACCGACACCAATCAGTCAACACCTGACCCCGGCATCACTATGAACGACTCAACCCTTCCTCTAGAGCGCCGCCCCAAAATCCTCGGCGTCAGTTTTGATACCCACTTCACCTTTACACCGCACATCACCTCTCCAGCCGCCTCAGACTGCTCCAGGCCCTCACGGGCACTCGCTGGGGCCAGTGCAAGGAGACCTTACTTCTTACATACAGGGCATTTGTCCGACCTCTCATCACCTACGCGGCTCCAGTTTAGTATCCTGGGGCTCGCTAGTCCGCGGTTCGCAAGCTGCAGACGGTTCAAAACGCCGCTCTCCGCACCGCGACCGGTTGCCTCCGCATGGCTTCCGTGGACCAGCTCCACGCTGAGTCCAAGATGATGAGGATCAACCAATCCCTCGACCTCCGGTGCCGTCAATACCTTGTTTCCGCCCTTCGTCCCAAACACCCAGCCCACTCTGTCACCGCACAGGCTGGCCCCCATCTCATCCGCCACAACTTACCAACCAAATTCCAACCTGACATCAACCACCTACTTACTGATAATATCATGCCTTCCCCAGAGTACCACTCATCGATTTCCTTCCTCCATCGACCTGCCGTGCAAGCCTCACTAGACCGCCTACCCGTTAACAGGGTTCTGGGCTCTACCACGCCGGAGATGTCGCCCGACGAAGCGGTCCTCTCTCGTGCGGCCCGTTCCACTCTATCACAGTTGCGCTCAGGTTTCTGCTCTGGCCTGATGTCATACCGCCATAGGATCGGACTGGCGGATTCCGACTCCTGCCCCGAGTGCCACCGCACCCCCCATACCGTCAGCCACCTGTTTGAGTGTCCCGCTCACCCTACCGCCTTCCTTCCTACCTCTCTATGGGACAGCCCTTTATCTGTGACTGACTTCTTGTGTTCCCTGCCTTCCTTCTCGTACCTTCCGCGACACGCCCGACCCCTACGTAACACCAACATTTACTCGGCTTACAGCCGGCTCCACATCGTTGTGCTCAGGTGACAAGAGATGCATGACAAAAAGAGAAAAAGACAGAAGAAAGAAGCGCCCGTGCGGTCGGTCCCTTCTGTGGCTCTCCGCACGGGCGAGGTAAGGGACCCGCAGAAAAAGTCTCTCACCTCGATCGGCGGCCCACCTCCAGGGACAGAAAAGAAATATAGAGAACCTAACTACACAAACCTAACCTTCTCAGTAGGAATGTCGCGGCCAGATGCTACATCTCCTGCGGAAAAGGCACTCAGGACCCTTGGGTGCGTGATGCCCAAACATATTCTGGCAGGGAAAGGGCCCGCCACAATATGCCCCTGAGGGCCACTAAGCTGTATAGTAGGCAGGCACTTAAGGGTTCGGTTACATTCTAGATTTTCAGAGCGAAATCGTGTCGAAGCTATACTATGCTAATTCTCTAATTATATAACGTAACTCAAAAGCACTCTGAGGTAACTTTACCGAGAATTTAAAATTGGTTCTGAAACCATGATTTTCTCCGTACCAACACCAACATTTAATTATTTGATAGTAGCTATTAACAGTTTCAGTAATTTTCTTTAACATCTGTTCATAATTTATTGAGTTCTTCTTCTAAGAAACGTAAGTCAAACACACAAACGGACCAACCAATCATCACCAAAATTGAATAATTTATGTCTTTTTAACTTTAATAACACCTATAGATTTCATAATGACCCCATCAATAACTTTGCGAGTTATCGTGCAGAGCGACAAACGAACAAAAATATCATCACAAAAATTTGGTCAATTATTCCTCGTATTAAACCTAACAACTCCTGTAGTTAAATTTAATGAAAATCCGTACTAACTTTTTGAGTTATGGCTTTGAAAAAAATAGGCATACAAAGAAATAAAAAAACAGATGAACAGATTTTTACCAAAAGTTAATCATCTGTTACTGTTAACATGCCTAACAATCCCTGTATATTTTGTAAAAATCTGTTTATAACTTTTAGAGTAATCTTGGTGACAGACAGACAGTCAAACACAACAAAAACTTAACCTTCTTCGTCAGAAGGTAATTAATGACTTTCGGTATTGGGGCGGATTTCGTTGATGTTAGTTAGTTTTTAGGCTTCGCTTGCGTTTCACTCCACCGCCTTGTAGAACTCTGCTATCTCCTCGAGATTCTCCTTTTTGCCGTCTGGATATCGATGTCGGCTGGTACAAATTTTTTTCTTTTCACAGAACCATTTCGTGAAAACAAAGCTGTGCCAGCGGTCCGTAAAAACGTTTCAAGTTGTGAAACATTTTTAACACTACGCATTGTCGAAGAAAAAACGTCTAAAGCAGAGTCAACTGCTTCGGCTTCGTATCTTAAAATCAAGGATTTCAAATATTCTACAGTGCTGTCAACTTTTTCTACACGCATAACCTTATCAGAAGTCGTCGCGTCTACCCCTACTTCCGAAGTCGGTGTTTCCACTTCTGATGAAGTCTCAGCATCAGTGGGGTTCACTACGCTGGCAGAGCCGTCCTCAGGAGCATCAAGTGGCTGCTTCAAACCTTTGAAGAACTCAAGAATAGGGATGTTGTCGTCACCACAAACAACCCTTACCAAAGCTCTCTTGTCTTCAGCAGAGAAACTAAAGCTCTGTGGTAGAAGAACAGCACTGAACTGGGAACAAGCAACTTGATGTTTGCAGATCGCACCCGTATTTCCAGCGCGGCAGGTGCAGGAGCCAACAGCCAGGTCGACACTGTAGGAAACATCTCCATCGCTTCCAGAGACGACATTAAACATAGTACCTCCCTCGTGAGTGATGGAATCCATAGCTATCTGACTTACAGTTTTAGACGAACTGTTTCTCTTTAGGATAACATCAAGTAAGCGAAGGCGAAGATAGCTGTTATAAATCTCAGCCATGGCACTCAACAGGTGACACGCATTTTGGACCTTGTTCCTGTAATAATAGACGACATTAGCATATATACTGCGTACTGAAGTACGTGAATGAAACTACATCACACATATAATAAATCGCCAGTCAAAGTTACAAAATCATTTTCAAAGAATATATAAATTTTGTGTGTAATTCCTTAAAGTTAACAGGTGTACTTATTTAAATAATTATAGCTTATTTTGTAGTTATACCTTTATACTAAAGCTTTATTTTATAAGCTTATTCGAGGCATTTTTTGCCTAATAAAGCAGTAATAAAATGCCTATACGTACTGGCAAAACCTATAGAAGTAAAAAAATAAAGTATACCAGTTATGCACTAACAATGCTTTTTGTATGCCATATGCATATGTTGAATTTGGCTGAGTTTTGTGATTTAATTTAGTATGCTATTTTTGCATACCGGAACACCTGTTGCATTGGGGAGTTTGCACTTCATTTAGTATTATGCTGAAATTATGCTTGTGACAAGCCAAGGGCGCCAGAACACGCCCTTTTTCTCACCGTAAGCGAACTTGACACCGTGTAGGACTCAGCTCAGGGGATTGTACTGCCTTTACGTCTTGATACCTGCTTCAGAAGTGTAAATCGTTAGAATTTTCGTATGCTTGATTAGTCTTTTAAAGCGTTTCAATAGGTAGTAGGGTGCTTAATCTCTTGCTCTCTTTGAAAGGTTTTTGTGGTCGCTGTCGGGGCGTCCGGAGGTGGCTTCAGCCAGTCCGGCACACCGCCAGCCGAGTGGCTACGTCATCCGCCATGTGGCGTCCGGGACAGCCAGCCGCTTGTTACCTCGAGGCGTGAGCTGGCTGCTATGCTCCTCATGCCCACGCACCAATTGGTCGCGACGGGGAGGAGGGAGGCGTCAACGGTGTCACGTTCGCTTACGGTGAGACAAAGGGCGTGTTCCGGCGCCCTTGGCTTGTCACAAGCATATTTTCTCACCTCTCGCACACTTGACACCGTTTAGGACCTATTATCCACGGCCTGGATAGGTATAGTACGGTAGAGGAAGCAATTAAGGATCAAGGTGTAAAAGGCACCATTGAGGTCCAAATACCTAACGTATGGTAAGAGCTAACTATATTAAGGTAAATTTTGGGTCTTCTTAGGATTTAAGTACCCTGGGAGGGAAGACGCAGCAAGTACGTGACTGGAGGCTTGCAGCTTGCCTGCGCGTCGGGTGGGACGCACTGTGGCATGAAAATGCTAGCTGAAAAGTACAGCTTTCGGTAAATAACCTTTAGTTTCAAGAGAACTTGATGTTAGGGTCGACCAGGCGGTCAAAAAGCAGTAGGCGGCAAGGCAGAAACTTTTGTCTTCTTCCTCAGCCAACGCTCGTGTGTCTGAGAAGAGGCGGTAACACCTTAACCACGAGCCGCTAAGACAGTGGAGTAAAAGGATCACATTGAGGTTTCCGTATTAGGCACGCTCGGCCTTCATCCTTAAGTCGTGGGATTTCGAGCTGACAGTAGAAGCTCGAAAGCGTTTTGGGGTGTAGATTTGTCATTCAGATCGTGGTCGACTAGAATGTTGCCTCCTAGGTGCATATGGGTCACAGTCAGGCTTCTGCGGAGGATAGCTAATGGTGGGCCCGGTATTCATGCGTAACAGAGTAGAGGGGAGACGGTGGTTAGTTCGACGCGAGAGCTTAAATATAGTTCGAGGTCTCGTTTTCATAGGCCATGTTAGGGGAGTCAGCTGGGGGCCTTGAGGGCGAATGATGAGCATTCGTCGGCCTAAGTTCATCAGCGGACCCGATAATGGGTCTGCTACTCTGTTGGTACTGCCTTGATATGGCTCGAGGGTATTAGATGTACAGCAATTCACGCTTTGGTGTTGATAGGTAGGACGCGATGATGTCTTGTTACGATGCTATGGGCTGTAAGTGGAGTCGGAGTACATGGGCGTGCATACGGTGGACCGATGCAGCTGCTTTGCTCTTGCAATCTTAGGGTTGAAGCCAGTTGGTAGTTGCCAGGCTGCGTCTTGTCCATGAGGGGAGGCGCCAAGCCCCTTATATGGTAGGAGGGTGACATGTACCCTACTCGGCGGTCTACTTTGGACAAATCAGAGACGTAAGCCCGTCGGTAGAATATGGTGGGCTGATTCCAGACGATACCTCGTGATCGTGTTCAAGCTAACTAATTTAATACTACGTGGAGGGTTTGGTTCCAAACGCAGAGAGATTTCAATTATTCTACCAGTGTTGGTATAATTTGTCAGGTGAGCACCTAGTCATGCCTTGAGGAGGGTCGTTCTCGGATGGTCTAATGTGCATTACTTCTGAATACCTAAGACCTGTGAGCCCCTCAGAAATCAACTACAAACCCCTGACTTGTTAGCGCGGTTCGGGAAGACTCTGGAGAGGGTGCAATCTGAAGGATTATTCAGTTGATTTGAAGATCTTAATCGGATCTTGGTGCATTGGTTCACCTCACAAGTTGAGCAGTGCTAAAGCACAGTGTCGGCTGTGGCCAGCCTACATGGCGGCCGTGTTACCGCGGCGCCTGGTAGGTGTAGCTGAGTATAGATGTCATGCACACAGTCGACCTAAGCCTGCTGAGAGGATTAGGGTGTTCTACTTGAAGAGAAAGGCAAAAACTGAGCGGGGTCCTGCGTCAGGATGCCTTGAAGCACGGGTAGAGTATAATTACGTGGTTTTGAGGCACAGGCTGTGTTGCCTAGGCAAGGAGCCCAGACGGCGATACGGTTTTGCTGTTGACGCGATAGATGGTGGTAGCAATTTTGATTCTTGGGGCTATCGCGAGGATAAGGCGTAAGTAGCTTTAGAGGTTGTTTATGACGGCGATGACTCCCTCAAGTTGAAGTATGCAAGGACTAGGAGATCACTCACAACGCCCTAGGGCTGTGGGATCTTACAGTAAGGGGGTGTAAAGTTCCTCATAGAAGGGAAGGCCTAGCTGACGTAGGTGCTGGGATACAGTATCGACGTGACCAGAATCCCCAGAATGGGAGTGCTCCTGAGAGCATACTGAGAGAAAAGCAGCCTTCTTCCACACGAACGATCTGCAGTTCGGTAAAAAGGAACAACCGTATTGGAATGATTCGATGGTGTAGTCCGGTGTTCATTATTGGATTAATTGAGTCTGCTTTAGGAACAAATCGATGGTGCTTGGTTCAGTAGCTGAGGTGGTGCCCGTAGGTGTAGATATTATTTGGCAGCACGAGGAGTTACTTAGTGGACCCTGTCCTGCAAGCAGAACTACGGGATATAGTTCACGCTACCAGAGTTATGTAAGAAACTTGTGCTGTCGTGTAATCGTCGCTGTGCTAAAGTTATTGAAAATAAGGGTTTCAGTTCTCCATACTAATTGTTCTAAACCTAAAACTGACCATTGTTTCATGTTATTTGTTTGCAAAATTGTATTTAGAGACGATCGTTCTCTTATTTTGCACTGTTCAATTTTTGTTATTGTTTGTTAGATTGCTCTAATGTATTAAATTATTTAAATATAGTTATGTTTGTCCTGATATTTTGTAGAAATATGCTAAATACATTCCTTACGGCCCCACCATACGATTCATTAACCTACTCTACATGGTTAAAATTTATTTTCAAATAATGAAAATAGTTCTCATATTTTGCCCGCTAGTGTACGTGAGGCCCTGAAATTGGGTTCAAGAATATGCTGAGATAGCGCAGCCCTTGTTGCTGCATTCATGAACCGGCGGTGGCGTGCTTGTACCTCTTAGACCAAAAGTGTAACCTTGAGATTGCTGGTAGGGCAATTCTATGAAGGGACGCTGTGGCGCCCGAATTGTGGAGTCGCTTAGGGAGGTAGTGCTTGTAATTTAAGCCAATATACCCAGTGTCTCTGAGATGGACCGGACGCTGATGGAGATATAGAACTCCCTCACCTTGATGTGGCTCATCCGCTCGCAAAGCGTCCATCTGTGGTTATACCACAGCGCAGTGGCCCGCTTGAACCTTGGGTCGATAGTAACTAAGGGCTGTTATGGAGTACTTGTGCCCCCAGCTAAACGTGTAAGGTTGGCTCGTTTTGAACAGAGTCTTTGACACGACCAGAGATCTGTTGGCCCAAAGTCTGGATTGGTCCGCGTACACAGCGTTGGGGCGACGCATCACCCAATAGCTTCTGGATGCGTCGAGGTTTGCTCATGTTGGGGAATTACTCCTAGACGTGAGGTCTAGGAATTATTTTCCTACGAGTATCTGATGGGAGGGGGCAAGCATAGGGTAACTCAAGGGCATTGCCTCTGAGACAGAACTGTCATGGTTCTTGTGTATAACTGAGTAGAGCCCAGTGGACCCCGACCAAGGGGTCTGCGTAGGAAATTATAGGAAGCCCTCTCACGAAGTAACCCTCGAAGGAGTTGGCTCTGGTCTGCAGTTTTCAGGAATGGCAACCTCACACAGCGGCACGGGCTGCGGAGGGGTAGGTCCCCATTACCAGGGCCCGCAACTTATAACACGGTTGGCGAAGGAAGGACAGCCTAAATATTCCACTCGTTGTATCTCGTGGGCAAGGTTGGGAAAAGCGACTTTAGCACGGGCCGATTGGCGGTAGGTACCTACTTGCCGGGGTTAGTGAATAGACTCCGCACAACGATGTTGAATCCGTCTTGGCCGTGCAAGTCTGTAGATTAGGTTTTGGTGCGGAGCCCGAACGAACAGTCGTGCCGATGGAGATGTGTGGTAGAGAAATCGAGCCCACAGCAGTGGGTCTCTCCTATCATTCTTCTCTGTTCGGGACTGTCTCGCCGTCCTGATGTTACTGAGGCATTTCATCAGGTTTTAGATGCAGGACTACTTTTCTCCTGTAATTTGTCGAGAGCGAGTTGAATGCAAGTTTTGCAAGGCGCAAGGCAGAATGCGTGTTTTTGTCCGGCAATATTCTGAATGTGCATAGCACTCGTGTACCACTTGTCACAATGCTTACATGTTAATTCTGCACCGATTATCTGGAACAGACGCAAAAGAAATTAGTAGCAAGGGAGCAGCCCACTCTACCCAGCCAGGTAGAGGGGGGTGAGCTACTACAATCGAGAAGCCAGGGGTCCACCTCCTTCCTCCTTGCAGAAGGGGGGATGGTCTCATCCCCGCCCCCCTTTTCCTGGGGAGCGAGGATGAGCCACTCATAATCAGACTTATACTCTATGGCAGATGAGAATATGGAACTATCTGGCAACCTCGGAAGCCTATATATGGTGGCTGGCGGCTGGTGCTTCTTACAGTTAATGCCGAGTGCAGGGGCCGAGCGGACCCAATTGCTCCGCTCCACCACGCCTGGCGAAGGCTGTGCAACCCTCTTACTAGACATGCATGAATGAATTTTTTTGCCGGCTTGGCAGGCTAGGATAAGAAGAGCTCAGAGCAACCTTCCCTAAATCAGTCTTGAACCCCTGGGCTCGGCGGCCCCCACCCTATTGTAGGGCAGCAAGCAGGTCAAAGGCCCCATACACGCCTTTAACTGTGGCCGACATCCATGTTTTTGAATTTTTTTTAGTTCCCCTGCTGTTGGCACGAGGTACTAACCCAAACTTGGACGCCATGCCAAGTCCATACCAGTGCTCGCAACAGGTAGTGAGAAAGCTCCCCTGACCCAGCACCACCTCCACAGCCTCAGCCATAGAATCAGCGTCACCAGAGAGTCCCATACCCTGCACTTGTTATTTTTTCCGGCTGCTCCTGCGGAAGTGTTGTATTATCGCAGACTTGGGCACCATGCCCAGTCCATACTCAACACGCCGCAGGAGCTGGTCGACCACACAGGACGAAGCCTGGAGGCCGACTGCGAACTGCGTCCTGCAGTGGCCCAGCTCAGCGTTGCCCAACCGGGTCAACCCCCTGTATGATGGCGGCAACACTAGAGGCCTTGCCCATCCCCCCTTGGTTTCCTTGACCGGCTTACTAGCCTGGCAACACTTCGTAGGGGAAGAGGGGGGTTGCAGTACGGAGCTCCTCGCAGAATAGCCCGAGGCTTTGTGCCGAGAGGTGCTCCAATTCCACTGACGTTGAGAGTGAGATATTATTGCAGATGTGGACGCCATGCCAAGCCCATACCAACATTCTTAACAGGTGGAGAGCCACCCAAAGGCCTGGTTGCCATAACCGAAGCTGTGCTCAGCACCCTGCCGTTTTTTTTTCTTATTCTTGTTTTTCCTTTTTTTTCTTTTTTATTCGAAAGGTTTGTTTTTCTTTTTTAATTTTTCTCTTTCTTTTTGAAAGTTTTACCTTTTTTGAGGCAAAGCTCGCTGGGAGAGTGGGTGTCGATGCAAGTAAAGCCCAAGGGAGAGAGCAGGCACGAGGTGAGCTGCCCCGACGGCTTCACAACTCACAAGTGGGCATGAGGAGCATAGTAGCCAGCTCACGCCTCGAGGTAACCAGCGGCTGTCCCGGACGCCACATGGCGGATAACGTAGCCACTCACTCGGCTGACGGCCTCGCGGGCTGGCGGTGTGTCGGACTGGCTGAAGCCACTTCCGGACGATCCGACAGCGACCTGAAAAAACTTTTCAAAAAGAGAGAAAAAGATTAAGCACCCTTCTACCTATAGAAACGCTTGATAAGACTATTCAAACATACGAAAATTGTAACGATTTACACATGTGAAGCTGGTATAAAGACGTAAAGGCAGTACGATCCCCTGGGCTAAGTCCTACACAGTATCAAGTGAGCGAGAGGTGAGAAGAACATATAGTAGGGAATATGTAAATAATAAATCGAGATTTATTAGAAAAGTGCAAAAATACCGCAATTATGACAATGATGTATTTATAAAGTAGCTACTGTATATTTTAAATGAATTGCAACTATTGTTGATGTTTTGTGGCATCATTACTTGATTTATACGTAATTTTTTCACAATGAGCAGTACTGCAGAGTCAGGAGTCTGAGTAGCTTGAGTCGCACATTTTAGGGTGCAGTCGGGCGTCAGAGTCATTGAAGTCTTACATTTTGAGGTACAGTCGAAAATAGGTTGAATGTTCCAATGAACTCTTTTACAGTGGCTCGCTTACGGCAGAGTACCTCTGTCACATAGCACAACGACCCGCGATTTCGTGGGTTACTCCAAATCAGGAGGACAAGTGAGTCGTCACACTTTGTTATTTACAGGTAAGTACTCTTGCGGTTTCTTTTTTACTTGGCCAAATTTGTGAGGTATTGCTCTTGCGCAAGTATAAGAGCAGACTCCCCAGTTGTTCTTTTGTAGTTTACAAAAGAACTACTAGGGAGTCTGCTCTTACACTTACACAAGAGCAATACCTCACAAATTTGGGTAAATAGAAAACAAAACGGCATGAGTACTTACATGTCAATAACAAAGTGTGAAAACTCACCTGTCCTGATCTGGAGTAAGCCACGAAAACGCGGGTCGTGGTGCTATCTGACAGAGGTACTCTATCGGAATCGAGCCACTGCAAAAACTCGGAATAAGTTGAGTCGAAGTCATTTTCTGAATAGAGTAGGAGTCTATATTTTCTATCAACTCCAAACCCACATTTGAATAAGACTGTCGGAAATCTTAAAGTATGTGGAGGCGGAGTCCAATGTTTCTGAGTAGGTGAAGTCGAATATAAAATTTTTGAACAGGTGGAGTCGGAGTCTAAAGTATTAGAATTGGTGCAGTCGAAGTCAGACTCGAAACCTAGGAAAACCGAGTCACATTTATTTCAGAAAAAGATATGTTGCTGTATGTAAGCAATTCTTCCATGATATTAAAACGGGATAAAAAAATTGATAAATATGAGATACATCATAACCTACAATGAAACACAAATACCAGTACATGTGAAATTTTCATATAAGGGTGCACCAGTAAACAATAATTTGTATGAAATTTCAATAATTGCAGTGAATGTATAGTTAATATTTTACCTTCGTATTACAAGGTCCTTAATCACAATCATCATGCTTCCGCAGATATTGTTGGTGTTGTGTCCACGTAACAGGGACCCTGCTTGCCATGGTAAGCTCCAGCACTCTCTCCTCTCAACTGCTGCTTGGAAATACCTGAATGAAAATGGATAGAGTGTTGCAACGAATTTTTCTCAGTGGCTCGCTCCGACAGAAAACCTCTGTCAGTAGCACCGATATACCCAAGGCGGAGCAGGGAGGGGTTTCATGGCCCCCCTGAGTTGCTGGCGCAGAAGATCCTGACCTGAACTAATTTATTCTCTTACCTTCCTGTTGACTTTTCCTTCAGACAATCCAGCTGTTTCAACATTGGTAGGATCGTGATTGAAAGTCACCTCTAACCTTGGGGGGTACCAGGCAACCATCTCCAGTGAGTTGCCGTACCCCAAACCTTTTTACACCGCTTTTCTTGCCTGGTGTAACCTGCCTGGTGTAACAGCAGAACCCCGTGCGATAAGCAAATTTTGCCAAAACGATGGAAATGGTTTTGTTTTATTTTTCTGTAATTGTTTTTATAGTTACAACATACCTGTTATTATTATTATTATATTGAGTAGTTTAAGTCTCCGTCTCCACAGCAAAGGCGATCTAACAGAGGAAGAAGCAAGGAACACATAGTGTGACGGTAGATAAGTGGAACCCATGCACGAGGGTGTTCCCACACAGGATCAACGCGCATGGGAACAGCAAGTCGGGAAAGAAGAGTAAGAACAGATGGAAGAAAGAGCAGTAGGAGGAAAAGATGGGAAGGAAGCAAAGTGGGCATGAAAGACAGCCGTCCCGAAGGCCTAGCTAATGGCTAAGGTAACCTACACAAACCCCCTGGAGGCGCTACTCCCCATAACATAGGATGGGCGATACAACATACCTGTGCACTAACTTACTATCAACATTTTAAATAATTGACACTTATCTCGAAAAATGAGTAAAAAAAATTGTATATGCATAATCAAAGGTAACACACTGTATATAAGCTTGGCGGACTTGTTAGGGCACTAAGGCGTAAAAACCAGGCATGAATTATGTAGGTATGCTAAGCGGATCGTTACGGCACTAAGACCTACCAAACAAGTGTGAATATGTAGGTACGCTTGGCGTATTGTTACGACACTACGGCCTACCAAACAAGTGTGAATATGTAGGTATGCTTGGCGGATTGTTACGACACTAATGCCTACCAAGCTAGACTTGAAGCAACAATATACTTGGTGGAATTCTTAGGGCACAAAGGCCTACCACCTGAATGTATAGCTGTGCTAGATGGAATTGTTAGGGGAACAAAGGCCTACCATCCAGTCCTTGATGTTACTTTAACAGGTGGCACAGAAAGGCCGAAAGGGCCACTACCGCAGAAGTAGCAAAAATTATAAGGCAATATACTTCGCGGAATTATTAGGGCCACTGGGGCCTACCACGAAGTATTTACGCAAACAATTTACATTTTGGAATTCTTAGGGTACAAGTGCCTACCACTAAGTATTTATGCCTCTATTCCGAGGAAAAATAAATTACGTTAACTTTAATTCAAGAGGAGAAAAAGCACAAAATACCATCACTGTCACTAGTCATCATGAACAAAAACAGCTGCTGCAGCTCTGTGAACACAAGGAGACATGGGTTAAGGATCAAAGATGGCGGCACCCGAGGCCAATCACACACAAAACACAGTTTCCAAAACGTAACACTAAAAACGGTAAAAGCACATTTCCAAACAGGAAAAACCGTGTTAAAGCACTTATCAACAGTAAGGGAAGTATTTCCCATGCTCTAACATCGATAAGTGAACACAGCAGCAGCTGACACCAGAGCAGAGGTGGAGATGTTAACAGTAGCGCGAGTCGTAACAGAATGAGGAGTACTGCTGCTGGGCTCCTGAGGTATCAGGTGGGCGGAGCCTAATAAAAATAAGATAGAACACCGAAAGCTGTCTACAGTGAGAGTTACGCCTCGAAACAGTCTACCATTCAGACGCCCCAGAGTTGGGCGCTGTCGCGGGTCTGGTGCTGCCGACAGAGGTGTTCTGTCGGAGCGAGCCACTGAGAAATTAAAAAATATTTGCAATTGCTGAAACTTTCATTAGAGTTTAATTATTATTATTAGATTCAGTGTTTTACCACCCTAGACGCAGCGAGGGGATTCAAGAGTGAAGCTCATCTAAAAAAAAAAACAGAATGCTTTCCAGTGGTAGGAATATTTTATCTCGGCATTCCTGCCGGAAAAACTCGGTAGGCTCCGTGTACTACTACTACTGGCGGGTAAAAGACGCAAAGAATTGAAAAAGACACTCGAGTGCACGGCCCCATTCGAGTCCTTCTACACGAGAGAGAGCAGAGAAGTCACACGGACTAGGTCGGCTATTTCGGCCGCCAGCCCACCTCGAGGAACAGAAAAGGAAAAATAGAGAACCAACTTAACTTTACAAAACTAATTTCATCAGCAGGAACTAAGGCTAGATGCAACATCCCCTGCGAAAAAGGCACTTGGAACTCTTGGGTTCGTTAGGTTATTATTAATATTATTATATTGAGCAGTTTAAGTCTCCGTCTCCACAGCAACGGCGATCTAACAGAGGAAGAAGCAAGGGACACATAGTGTGACGATAGATACATGGAACCCATGCACGAGGGTGTTCCCACACAGGATCAACGCGCATGGGAACAGCAAGTCGGGAAAGAAGNTGGGAAGGAAGCAAAGTGGGCACGAAAGACAGCCGTCCCGAAGGCCTAGCTAATGGCTAAGGTAACCTACACAAACCCCCTGGGGGCGCTACTCCCCATAACATAGGATGGGCGAACCTGGGTTCGTTAGGCCCGGATATAATGTGGCAGGGATGGGGCCCGCCAGAATATACCCCTGAGGGTAGCTTTCATTAGAAAAATATGAATAACCTAAAAAATACGTTATAATAATGTATATATTTATGAATGCAACTACACACAATAAAAGGTGCAATATAAATGTAGGAAGTAATTACACCCGCAGTAGTTATCAAAATGTGATCTACGTGATAAACAACTTTACACTTGAGTTTACGATTATCAAGCAAATCACATTTTGATAACTTCATATGTGTACATTTCTGCAATACACTCTCTTACTCTGTGCATCTGGGATGTCTGCGTGAGAGGTCTGAAAAAAGGAACTCATCCCAAGTTTGGTCAAAGGCTTCTTTTGACTCCGAGTACACCAGGGCCTTTAGAACGAGTATCAAGGGTCTCCTCTGGTCCAATTTAACATCGTTCTCGGCCAGCCAGCGCCACGTGGCATGAAGGACGTGGAAGGCGGAGAGAAAGAGCTTCGCATTCGGCCACACTTCACTCAATGCAGCTTTCTCTCCTTCGCTGGCTCCCGTAACGATGCACTCAGGTTGGCGTCTACCAAAAAATCCTGAACCTCCAAGTTCTTCTTGCAGCAGTCGAAAACCTGTAATCGAAATAGTCATTACTTATCAGAACATGACTAATTGAGCATGTCGTGGACAAGGAACTGTTGTAACGCGCTTTCCATCTGTTCTAATCCTTATTAGAGACTTGGTATTATATATGTATACACAGGTAAACTTTTATTTTCGATTTGATATGCACATAGTAACGGGAAAAATAAAGTTTATATATATAAAATTAATTATTTGATGTGTTACAATATCAAGTTGCTGTCGCTATATGTAGTTAATCACGAGTTTATGATAGGCTGTATTATTAATATTACATAGCTAAACTTCAGTAGCCGCAACTCAGTCGTTTCAACAGAGAAACTACTTGTGCAGTATTCAAATACCACATATTAGCCACGTGCGCTAATACGGGCATGGAAACAAGGCGCAAAGTATGGTAGGAGACACTCAAGTGGTCGGCCCCTTTTGTGTCCTTCCACACGAGAGAGACTATAGATGTCCCGCGTACCAGGTCGGCTATCTTGATCGAAAGCCGACCCCACGGAACGGAAAGAGGAAAGTAGAGAACCTACCTAACTTTACAAAACTAACCTCGTCAGCAGGAACTGCGGCAAGCTGCAACATCTCCTGCGGATAAGGCACTCGGGAACCTTGGGACAGGCCATATTATCTGTTAGGCGAGCACATTCACAAAAGTGAAAATTTATTAAAATATTTGATTATAATTTCAGTCATTTAATATGTAGCTATGCAGAGACATTTAATATTTTTGACACTACTTCTATCATACTTCACTTTTCATTCAATTGTTTCATTAGTTGATTTCATCACAAACTAGCCTCCCAAAGCAAGGTAAGGGGAACGAAAAAATTCAAATTGGCTCGGAAACCAGGTTTTCTCTGCATCAGCAGCAAAATATAACCATAGGCTATGTGCCTTAGAGAAATATTGACAGTTTCAGTAATTTTCTTACATCTCTTCACGACTTATTGAGTTCTGCTAGCAAAACATTAGTCAAATTCACGAACAGACTAACCGATCATCACCAAAACTTAGGCATATATGATATATGTCGTTTAACATTACTAAAAACTCACATAAATTTTATAAAGCTCCCTCTCTAAATTTTGAGTTATTGTACTAGCAAGTATAAAATTGAAAAGAGACAAACAAAACGAACGAACACATCGTCACAAAAATTCAGGCATTTACTCGTCACGATATAGGTACCTAACAACTCATGTAAATTACATAAAACTCCGCCCATAACTTTTCAAGTAATGGCATGAAGAAATATGAGGCAACAAACAAACAGATAGCCGGAGTTCTCCGAAAGTTAATCATCTACTTTTTCTAACATACTTAACAATTCCTGTTAATTTCATTAAAATCCGTCCATAATTTTTTTTAGTTATTCAGGTAATAGATAGACAGACAAGCCGACAGACAGACAAATTGGACGATAACATACCTCCATAGCTTAAAACACCTCGTTAACATGTTGATGTCGTATTTTTGGTCCAATTATTACCTTAGGTACCTTCTTTTTACATGTCTACAAAGAACGAAATTGTTCATCCTAGCAATACTGTTTAAAATAAAAGTAACTATATGATTCTTGTTCAATTTCTATTTTTGCCTATCGGAATTGACATGATTTAGAAAACGATCATCAAAATATGTAAACGTACAGTTAGCCTATATATATATAGGTATAGATTTAGTGGTTAACACTTAGATAAAAAAAAAAAAGAGTACTGTATCTTGTTTATCAACAACAATAAATCAATTACCTTTAATATAATCTTCTTTAGTTTGCGTGGTGGTGATAATTGCTCCTAAAGGTAAACCCCCAGCAGGACTGACGCAGCCAAGGATTGTCAGTGAGCAGTTTGCTTGATCGCCAAGACTTGTGGTATCGACAAACATAACTTCACTTGATGATTTAATTTCTCTGTGAACTCGTAACATAAAGTCGGTAACAAGTACAACGACAATGCCCTCCTCAGTTTGTTCGCACGCAATTTTATGCTGCGGCATACGCATCCTAACGTTGCGTATGGCCTCCACAACAGAGAAGTCATCGTAACCGCCGTAACGTTCCTGTACCCAACGGGTCCGGAGCTTCTGCACTGTGCTGAGGGTTGGGTTGAAGCGCCTGTCAGCCAGGAGGGTGCTGTCGTCCTGCAGTTCGTACTTCAGCTGGTAATGTCGCACAGCTGAGGCTGCGTACATACCTGTTGAGGCATTTAGCCCAATTAGAAGTTATTCAACTAGATCGCCTTGTGGCGTAAGACTATCACCTATGTAGGGTGTAAATTTCATTGCCATCTTTTTCTTTATGGTCAGCTGATCTTAGTTTTTGGCGTGGGTCACATCAAGGACAGCCTACCAGACTCCCTGCAAAAGATCATGAACGTAGCTCATATTCTTCGACCTGTTTGGGAGGAGAGCAAATTTCATCGCTGTCATTTTTTATTGCCAGCTAATCCTAGTTTTTTTATCATGGGTCTCATCAAGGGCAACCCACCAGATTCTCTGCAAAAAATTATGAACATTGCTCAACTCCTTTGACCAGTTATTAGATGGACAGACAAATATACCTACATATCTACTCCCATACTACCTACTGTATCTAGCTAGTTACTTACATCTTCAACGGAAACCTAATCAGCTCTTTCACTTCGTTCGCGGGTGATAGAAACACACACAGTCACATATGATACGGTATATACGTGAGAAATTAATATGTATTAGGATTTTTTAGAACATCCTTGTTTAGGACAATAAAAAATAAAGAGGTGGGGGAGAGAAGTGAACACTCTTTCTCATACAAGCATGTAAATAACTGTATAGCAATACCGGTATGTACAAAGCCTACGATGGCGTTTTTTATCACCCGCAAAGAAAGTGAGAGAGGTGATAATGGTTTCGTAAAAGATTAAGTAGAGTTGCGGACTCGGATGGTTCAAGGTCCGACTCAGACTCCTGGCCATCCAGAATTTCCGACTCCGACTCCTCGCCCTAAAGATTCTCTGACTCCTTGATTCAACAAGTAGATATTTGATGTAACATAATACATGTCCTAATTATTTTTGCTAGTATACACACATATCAAGTTAAAGATGCTAGGAGTATTGTAGATATACAATATTTTGCATCATTTGGGACATTCAATTGAGGACATTAAAAACCTTTGGGTAAAACTTTTGCACCTGGTATGTACCTATCTACATTTTGAGAGGGGGCCATGAAGGCAAAATTATTTATTGGGAATAGATTGTTCTAAAATTTGCCCAGCAAATGTATTTTGAAATAGAAATACATTTTGCTTGTACAAATTTTTTGATTTAGGCCTTAGTTTTTGAGATAATATAATATATATATATATATATAATATATTGGATAGAGTGTTGCAACGAATTTTTCTCAGTGGCTCGCGAAGACAGAACATCTTCTGTCGGTAGCACCAGACCCGCGTCAGCGCCCAACTCTGGGGCGTCTAAATGGTCGTTTAGACTGTTTCGAGACGTAACCCTTATTGTAGACAGCTTTTGGTGTTCTATTTTTTTTTTTTAAAGCCCCGCCCCCTGGTACCTTAGGGTCTCAGCAGCAGCACTCCTCATTCTGGCACGACGAGCGCACCAACACATCAACTTCACCCTTAAGTCAAGAAACTGAAGAGGCTTTGGGTTATATTGATTCTCCAGAGGTGTTCTGTCTTCGCGAGCTACTGAGAAAAATTCCTTGCAACACTCTATCCATTCTCAGTGGCTCGCTCCGACAGAACACCTTCTGTCGGTAGCACCGACATACCCAAGGCGAAGCAGGGAGGGGTTTCATGGCCTCCCCCGAGTTGCTGGTGCGAAGGATCCTGATCTGAACTGATTTATTCTCTTGTACTTCGTGATCCTTCCGTCAGACAATCCAGGTGTTTCAACATTGCCCTGGTAGTGACTGTAAGTCGCGTCTTGGCCCTGAGGGTACCTGGTAATCATGTTTAGTGCGTTGCCGTACCCCTAACCTTTAGCCAAAATATAGACTTATAACAGGCCTTCCTGGATAGTCTCGGAATAGATCTATGTGAAAATCCTGTTAGGATAATACTGTTCTGACCAGGCATGTTGCTGCTCCAACCTTACGTGCAGGTTGAAGCTTAGCCAGCGCACGAGGTTGCTTGTAGTTCGCACTTCTGTGCCCCTTGGGCTACTGGTATTGCCTTGTCTGGCTCTTTCTAGAACCAGATGGCTTTCAAGTCTTTTCCGGAACCCATTTCGGATTATTCTGGAAACTGCCCCTCTGTAGCCTAGGTCAGTTTCCGAGAAGGTTGGTTTTTCAGTTCGAGCTGAGAAACCCCGATCCACCTTCCTTACCTTGTAAATTGGTCTCTTGCCGGGATGATTACCGGTATCTGTAGTAACCCAGAATTATTGTGGTAGTTCTCCCTGGCTCTTCTCTGCCGTTAGGCTGAGATATCTTACTAAGGGTCTTGGATTCTAGGTTCCTAGAGGGGGGAATCCTCAGAGGCTCCATGCCACTATCCAGACTAACTCGCCTATTGAACTGTCTGTTCGGTTGAGTAGATACAGAGACGAAATAACCCTTCCTGATTCTAAGAAGCTCACACTTCTATTCCCGGAACCTTCCTAACTATGGTGATCTTCCCACTGGGAAGACTGAGGAAGTTACTCTTAGGCCTGGGAAGCCTAGCGCCTGATATCCTTTTATATGCTAGCTATGGAGAAGGACCATTCCCTGATGTAGATAATGGCATTGCTTGTAGTTCCATTGCTTTCTACCGCTGTAAGAGAACAACTTGGACAGGACCCTCAGGACTGACCCTAATTACTCTATGGTAATCAAGCTATTCCCCCATGGCACAAGGTCAAGATGACCTTGTGAGTGGGTGAGGCAGTATTATTTTTTTTTTTAGCCTTGAAGTTTATCTGGGGCTCTGGCCCTGAATTAAAAAGGCAAAACCTGGAAACTCGTAGTGAAGGATGCTCTCCAGTTCTTTCTGAACGGTGGTCCCCCCACTCCAGGTTTTATCTGCATCTAGTCTCCTCCTGGTGACAGCCCCAGTATCTAAGCCTGTTGCACTTCCATTTTAGTGTACCTCATCAATACAGCAGATTTAAGCTGTTGTCTGGTTCGAGCTTTGGTTGGGTAGACGTCCCTACGCGACTCTGGATTTAATTTCCTAGTCGCAACTCATTAGAAGCTAAGAGAATTTGCTCTTGGGAGTTCCTTCCCGAGCTGGAGGAAAGTCCTCGTCTATACTAATTGGCTCGGACCGAGACCCAAGGAGAGCAACGTTTAATCTGTGGCCTTTGACTAAGACATCCTCCTATCGTAGGAGGAGGGACTGCAAACATGAATCTGCAAAACCTGTATTGTAGTCTAGCCTGGCCCTTCCTGAAGAGGTCAGATGCTCGGGGCTGTGTGACTGAGAATAAGCAGGCCCAACCAGGGAAGGCACAGGCGTACTGCCCTCTTTTATCTAGGGAATTACCCTCCAGCTCGACCTAGTGTATCTTACCCTGGAAAAAAGGGGAACTCTGTGAAAAACTAGGGTTTCCCTATGGTAGACAACGCCACAGCAGGGTTGCGGAGTCGGAGGATTTGAGGGGGAGTCGGAGTCGGAATCTCATTGCTCTAGGAGTCGGAATTTTTAGTCCGACTCCGACTCCCGGATACCATTTATAAACAAATATCATTCAAATCTAAATTTTCAGTCACAAATTTAAAAAAAAAATATAAATGTGGATATTTTTTTTCACATTTTTTTTTTACAGCTATAGCTACCATGTATTTTCCCATTCCATGTGATGAGGCCATTGAGAAAATGTTGGGTAGAACTTTTTCACCTTGTACATTATGTGAGGGGGGGCATGGGAGGTCAAAATGAGCAATTTTAGACCGATTGTTCTGAAATTTGCATAGTATATGTATTTTTGAAAAAGAAACACATTTTACTCCCACAATTTTTTTTATTGAGGCCTTAGTTTTTGAGATAATGGAAAT
>LQNS02278186.1:8689845-8708407 GCA_001587735.2 Parhyale hawaiensis
TGGATTTCCTTTAGCAGCGTATTGGGCTTCCCGGTGTTGCAAATGCTTCATTTGGGTTGTATTACCTGTCCGTGGGAGCCCAAGCGTGAAGTTTTAATAATAATAATAATAATAATATATGTTGTGCGCGTTTGGTGGATTTGCGCGATCGATCGATCGCGCTGCGCGTTTGGTCGATCGTCCAAATTTTTAAATGAAACAAAAACAGTCCTTGCCTCCCCTAACCTATCCGACATTAAACCCGAATATAGTCCAACTTACCCGAAATTACGGCCTATTACCTACAACATACACCAAACGAGCAGCGCGATCGATCGATCGATCGCGCAAATCCACCAAACGCGCACATCATATATAAACAGAATGCAAGATATCTGTTTATATATGATGCAAGCGGGGCTGTGCTAGCACTCGGTGGAGCAAGCGGGGCCGTGCTAGCGTTCGGTGGAACAAGCGGGGCTGTGCTAGCGTTCGGTGGAGCAAGTGGGGCTGTGCTAGCGCTCGGTGGAGCAAGCGGGGCTGTGCTAGCGTTCGGTGGAGCAAGCGGGGCTGTGCTAGCGTTCGGTAGAGCAAGCGGGGCTGTGCAGCGCTCGGTGGAGCAAGCGGGGCTGTGCTAGCGCTCGGTGGAGCAAGTGGGGCTGTGCTAGCGTTCGGTAGAGCAAGCGGGGCTGTGCTAGCGCTCGGTGGAGCAAGCGGGGCTGTGCACTGCTCAGTGGAACGGTGCCTGCAACCAGGCGTTGCTGTGCAGAGGTCAAATGACCTTACAGAGTACGACAGGGCACTACCTGGCTGTGCAGAGCACGACGGTTCTGTGCAGGGCACGACAGGTGTACAGGGCACGACAGCTGTGCAGAGCACCACTGAGCTGTGCAGAGAACGACTGAGCTGTGCAGAGCACGACTGGGCTGTACAGAGCATGACTCTGCTATGCAGAGCACAACTGGGCTGTGCAGAACACAACTGGGCTGTGTAAAGTACGACTGGGCTGTGCAGAGCACGAATGAGCTGTGCAGAGCACGACTGGGCTGTGCAGAGCACGACTGGGCTGTGCAGAGCACGACTGTGCTGTGCAGAGCACGACTGAGCTGAATAGAGCACGACTGGGCTGTGCAGAGCACGACTGGGCTGTGCAGAGCACGACTGGGCTGTGCAGAGCACGACTGGGCTGTGCAGAGCACGACTGAGCTGAATAGAGCACGACTGGGCTGTGCAGAGCACGACTGGGCTGCACAGAGCACGACTGGGCTGCACAGAGCACGAATCTACTATGCAGAGCACAACTGGGCTGTGCAGAACACAACTGGGCTACAAAGCACGACTGGGCTGTGCAGAGCACGACGGTACTGTGCAGGGCACGGCAGCTGTGCAGAGCACCACTGAGCTGTGCAGAGAACGACTGTGCAGAAAGCCACGGGTCTGTGCAGAGCGCCACGGTGCTGTGCAGAGCGCCACGGGCCTGTGCAGAGCGCTACAATGCTGTGCAGAGCGCCACGGGTCTGGGCAATGCCACCTAGACAAATTGTTTTCTAGGTGGCCTTGGTCTGGGCAAAGCGGAGCACAACAGGGCTGTACGGTGCACGACTGGGCTGTACATATCACGACCCGACAGTGCAAGGCACAGCATTATTTCCGCTAAAAGTAATCTCTGGGATAAATCCGCTAGCTTGATAGCAACTGCCCGAATGGCAACACTATCAACTTCGACGTCACAACGGAAGCGGAGAAGAGGGAGCGGGTGTAGCGAGAATGAGGGGGCGAGTGTACTATCACCGTAGGGAGGGAAGAGGGGGCTGAGGTTCGCTTTCGCCGCGTGCCGCGTCTGAGGTCTGTTGTAATCAGATTGCCTCAGAGTTACTCGGTGTTACTCTATGATATTGGTGAGTGAGACAGGATTTCTCAATGCAACCAAAACATAAACAAACCCAATGTAAACACAGACGTTTATTCGTTATTATTGCTAATGATGATAAAATAGCCTTTAAAAATTTGTGATAGGTCCCTGCAGATCTTTCTACCATAGCAAATTGATGAATTACGCCAATTGAAGGCTTTTCTCCATAAACTCCTCAAACCGTAAACAAACCAACAAGCACAATCGAAATATCTAAACACTTAGCTAAATAAATTAATAAATATTTGGTTTTATTTGTGACGAATATTACCTAGCAACAAAATAATAACACTTGTAGCACATATATTGGAAAAATATGTCTTCACTGGTCCCAAATCATAATTATACGCATATTAATTATTTGATGCATATGTGGCGAGACTTGGCATCAACATGGTGTAACTCCGCTCGCTACCCACCTATTTCGCAGGGTAACGAGTTTGCGTAACATAAGGTAACCCTGGCGTGTCTCATTGACGGAAAATGGCTCAATGCGACACGGATTTGGAGACTGAGTTACCCTCCAAGTAATAATGGGTAACCCGGAGTTACCCAGCATGCTGAATGCAACAGGCCTCTGTGTATTGTATTTCTTTAGTTGGTGTTGATACGTGGTAGGTGATGTGTGTGCGTGTCCAATGGCTCTTGATCATGAGCAAACTGTGATTTGGCCAGACGGGTTTGAATGCGTTGAAGCAGGTGGCGGTGACGAAAAGATACTAGAGTGTGAGATTAGAACCCGACTTGAGTTTAAATCGTGGTTAAAAATATTCACAGATAATAATCCTGTACGGTGGATGGCCAAAAGTGGTCCTTGTAAGCTTAAGAATGGCAATCAAATATTAAGATACAAGTGCCATCATGCCAATCTCGGACAGACTGGAGCAAGAGTAACCAATACAAAGTAAGTGATTAGGCTTACGTGTAATTGTTTTTTATCCATGATTCGAGATATTGTTAAATTTTAAGCCCCAGTGATTTGCGTATACCGCCGATACAGTGTATGACTAGCTTTATCCAATTATAAAGCAGTTTTCTTTGTTTGTGGAATGACAGAAGAGAGATAGCTGAATACATAGAACTAGAAGGCCACAATGATAGCCTAACTAACAAAGAGTTACTTCAGTTTGAATGCACAAGTCTTGCCGATAAATGGGTAGAAGATCAAGCTTCACCGTCAAATGATAAAGCATCACAGGTATAGGAAGAGAAGATGCGTGAATGCTCGAGGCTGCAGAAGAACTGAAGAAAGCTGTATAAGAATTAGAGACTGACTGTAGTCGTCTAGCTAGATGGCACTATTGCATTATACATTCGAAAATAAACTTACGCAATTAAAGATTCATTCTGTGTACATACTGTATGATTAAATAAAATTTTTGTTAATTGTTGTTAATGTTAAATATTTAAAACTACGAATTGATTATTCGTTTGATCTTCAAATTTTCTTGCTTTTCAGACCTACTTTAACGGTTTAAAAGTTTACAAAATTCTGCAGTTACCAAAGAAATATTTTCTCATAAATATTGACATAGGAAACTGAAGTTTTTAGGTACTACTATAACTAATAATAGACATGCCCTTTCCAAAGTCTTCGATTAATGGAGAAAATTTATATTGGATACATCGAGAACTTACTGTATTTGCATCAACAAATAAAATTGTAATATTGAGCTTGTCAAGTTAGAATAATTGGTAATTTTCTACTTAAGGTGACAACTTGATAAATTAATATTCACATATTTAGGTACTATGAAGCATTTTAAGACATTTTTAAGGAATGACATTTCCGTCGCAAATGCTTAGTTTCCGAGATATTTAACTTTGGAGTTTCCATTGTTTTCCTATGGAAAAAAAATAACCGGTTACCCCATAGGGACATAAACTACCCTAAACTAACCTAACCTTAACTAATGTTACTTCACCTAACCTTATATAACCCAACCTTACCTAACGTAACCTGCAATTTTTCC
This sequence comes from Parhyale hawaiensis, assembly GCA_001587735.2. NCBI lineage: Eukaryota > Metazoa > Arthropoda > Malacostraca > Amphipoda > Hyalidae > Parhyale > Parhyale hawaiensis. The sequence continues at coordinate 8,693,710 of LQNS02278186.1, forward strand.
CCATAGGAAAACAATGGAAACTTCAAAGTCAAATATCTCAAAAACTATGCATTTCCGACGAAAACGTCATTGATGAAAAGAGTATTAGAATGCTTCATTCTATATAAATTGGTGATTTTTTTTTTTTTATATCGAGTTTTGACTTTTAGTAGAAAAATACCGAATAATTTTATTATAGATATCTTGCATTCTGTTTATATATGTAATATTTTATATATAGCTTCATTAATAACAATATATGTTGCGTCGATAACTCATATCAAGAAATTAAATTATACCTTCATCATCCACTATAAAAAATAGAACACAGTTGATGGTCACTCCAATCTTGCTCCCTCGCATGCTCCAATGTTGGTCCGTCTCTCCGTCACGCTCTATGGTAATAATATAGGGAGAAATTCAAGAACGGCCGACGGTATTGTGGATACCGTGGTCGGAACTCGCGAGCTCCAGCTAAGGGACCTGAGCCTGCCTGCATGACCGTGTCTAAACATGTTCATTGTTCAACAGTGCTACGGGTGATGTTACTTCACTACGCCTCATAATATACAGTATATCCAATTTTTTCGGCAGAATGCTGAATTTTCATTTAAGAAGTCTTCTGAACAGTAACAAGCACAGGAGAGAGCGGGGGTTTTCCTGAGGGGCTAACTTTCTGCCGTCATTAATAATGACAGCTCGGGCCACTAGTATAATAGTAAATAGAAGCTTCGTCTAGTAGAATATTTGTAAAGTTTTTACATTTTTCAAAAGCATTACCCTAATCGCGTGCCTGACGGTAAAAAAAAAATAATTATAATTATCATGTGTATTTTTATAACCAATAGTCCAATATAAGTATAATTTAAATCAAGTTGGCATGTAGGTACTAGGCTGCAGTTGAAGTTAGGCTGTTATAGAATATAACAGGATATTTACCTATCTTAATTTAATTTAGTGGTATATATAATATAATATTGAATGAGTACGTAGCTAATGAAAAATTCAAAGTGGTTTTGAAATCACGATTTTTGCACAATGCCAAAATCTAATCATTCGCACCTTTTGACGGTATCAGCAGCTTTTGATATTAATTTTCTTAAAGATCCATTCATAACGTTTCGAGTAATGCTGCACACAAACAGTAGTCAAACACACAAACTGACTAACCGTTTATCACCAAAATTTGATCATTCACGTCTTTTAACTTTAATGACGAATCATTTAAAGTTAATGAAAATCCATTTATACCATAACCTAGTGCTAATAAGCATGAATTCAAATGCAGCGACAAACAAACGAACAGATCATCACAAAAACCTGGTTATTTACTCTTAGTAATATACGGTAGCTAGTAACAACTAGCTTAATGTAAATTTCATGGAAATCCTTATCTTTTTGAGTTATGTTACTAAGAAGAAATAGGCAGACTGACAAACAGCCGGACGGATTTAACCTGAAGTCAATTATCTGTTACAGTACTACAACCTTACAAGTTACAATCCCTGTAAATTTTGTAAGGATACATTCATAACTTTTTCAGTTAGACCTTTAGAAATTATTGTTCTCCATAATATACAATCTCAGTAAAACTCTAACTTAATTCATCAAAAGCTGAACTATCTTGGTGACAGACAGACAAACACGACAAAACAAAACCTCCTAGGCGGAGATAATTATTATATAGGTATAGGCATCTAATCAGAACTTTATTTTCAGCTGCCCTGTGACTCTGAGTGCTTAATTATTATAGGCATCTAATCAAAACTTTATTTCCAGCTGCCCTGTGACTCTGAGTGCTGTGATCTTCGGCACTGGTGACAAAGTGAAGCGTGAATATCCCTGTCGCATCACAGTCAAAGGCTACCACAACCACTCGACGTTGTCTGAGGCGTCGTTGAGTCAACTGAGGCGTAGCACAGCCACAACAGAAGAGTTCTACTCGTATTTTGAGCAAGGTAATTATAGTTAAAGTTAAGTGGTGAAAACGGGGATTTCTATTTCTAGTATTTGAAAGGAACTGTCCAAGTATATTTTTATATTCTACGACCTATACCTAGCTTATTTCCTTGGATATTCCCAAATTACGTTTTCACGTACAGTACAGTGGGACTGACAGTAGAAGCAGTACTTGAGGCCTAAGCTAGAGACCGCGTTGCTGCTGACCGTATTTCTACTGTATTTACATAATATCTCCTTCTACGTACTTAAAAAAAAATATTCATCTAATTTGAATATAAGGCTTAACTAGGCCTATGTATTTGTACTTATCTAACTGTGCATGCAATAAACAACACTGCACTTATTGCATAGCTATATACGAATGGTCGTGAAATCGATAGTGTAACTGTTAATCGGCTTCGTAAAAACTAGAATGCTTCGTGGCGAGAGACCACCACCCACGGTGGGAACGAATTTTATCGCTGTCATTTTTGGTGGCCAGCTAATTCCAGTTTTCAGGCGTGGGTCACATCGAGGACAGCCCGCCTTGAACATTGCTCAACTTCTTCTACCTGTTTTTGGGTGGAGAACAAAGTTCTTGGCAATAATTTTTTGTGGCCAGCTATTCCCACTTTTTTGGCATGCGTCACGTCGAGGGCAGCCCACCAGACTTCCTGCAAAATATGAACATTGCTCAACTCCTTCGACCACTGATTGAGTGGATAGAAAATTATGCAAACATTCATATGTTGCTACTCAAATATTCAACGAAAACATGATCACCTTTCTCACTTTGTTTGCGGGTGATAGAAAACGCCATTATAGGCTATGTACGTATTGCTGTACAGTTATTTATATGCATGTATGAGAAAGAGTGTTCATTTCTCTCCCCCATCTCCTTTTTTTTTATTGTCCTAGACAAGGATATTCTAAAATCTTACTATTAATTTCTCACGTATAGGTATATGTGAGGGTGTGTGTCTTAATCACCCGTGAACGAAGTGAGAGAGGTGATAATGTTTTCGTTGAAGATGTAAGTAGCTATATGGTATGGGAGTAGATGTATTTGTCTGTCCACCCAATAAGTGGTCAAAGGAGTGAGCATAGCCGGTGGGTAGCCCATGTTTCCTCTGTTTTATAAGCAGCTTCCTGCCGTTCTCGCCCCTAAGCTTGGAGTGATCTTCTGATACGGCTAGGGAATTTATCCCGTTGTTGGCGTAGTGGGAATATTACTCCCATTCCCAAGGGTCTAGTGTTGCCAACTACCGACCCATTACGCTGACACCCATTTTGTCGAAGGTGTTCGAGAAATTGGTCGCTGTTAAGCTTGGACATTTTGCTGAGGCTACGGGTTTGTTGCCTGCTGGTCAGTTTACATAGGTACGGGATTTGTTTTAGGCTGTTGTGACACACTGTTATTGGTGTCGCACCATTTGCAGTCTGCACTGGATTGTGGGTCTGAGGCACGCCTTGTACAGTTGAACTTCAGCGCGGCGTTTGACTGGGTCAACCACAGGGGTCTTTTGTACAAGTTGGAGTCGTTTGGTGTGGGTGGTAGGGTTCTTTCAATCATTCGTGATTTTGTTTCTGAGCGAACGCAGAGTGTGTGTTGACGGCGGTTTGAGTGCCTCCGCCACAGTGGAGTCTGGCGTCTCTCAGGGCAGCGTACTTGGCCCGCTGCTGTTCGTTTTATACACTAGTGACATGCTCTCCTTCTCAGAGAGCACGATGATCAACTTTGCCGACGATTCCACTTTGATGGCAATGAAACCTGCACCCAGCATGCTTAATGATGTCGCCGACTCTCTGAATAGCGATCTGTCGCACATTAGCGCATGGTGCTCGGCCTGGAGTATGAAGCTGAATGCCAGAAGACCAAGTCTATGATTGTCAGTCATCCTCGGATACCTTTGCCGCAACATCCACATCTTAAGATCGACGACACTTTGCTTCAGGAGTCTAGCTCTTTGGAGATTCTCGGTGTTGTCTTCGATAAGAAGCTTGCCTTTGAGCCTTATATTAGGCGACTCGTGTCACGTACTTCCAGTAAGATTGGGCTTTTGCGCAAGGTGAATTCTGTGTTTGGTGACTGGGTGGTTATCCGCAGATGCTTTTATGCTTTCTTGCTGCCTGAGTTGGAGTATTGCTCACCGGTCTGGGCTTCAGCTGCTGACAGTCATTTGCGTGTGCTGGACCGACTTGTTAGTTCAGCCAGCTGGCTGTGTGCCGAAAACGATCTGGTGAATCTGTCCCCTAGGAGAGAGGTTGCTGGACTCTGTATGTTTAGGAGGTCTACAACAATGAAAGACATTGGTTGTATTCATCTGTCACAGCCCTCATGGTCTCAAGGAGGATTACACGTGCTGCAGTTGACGCGCACTCTTTCACTTTAGAGAGTATTAGATGCAGAACTCGTCAGTTCAGTCGGTGCTTTGTGCCCTGGTCTGTTGGGGTTTGGAATTCATTGCCGGCATCCGCTTTCGGTCGTGTTGGCCTGCAGGCGTTTAAGTCAGCAGTTAACGGCATTTTGTTGGATTTTCTCTAGTAGCGTTCCGGGCTTCCCGGTGTTGCAAACTGCTTCATTTGGGTTGTACTATGGTTCTACCTGTCCGTGGCGGTCCGGGCGTGAAGTTTGAATAATAATGAGCAATGTTCATGATTTTTTGCAGGAAGTCTGTTGGCTGTCCTCGATGTGACGTACGCCAAAAACCAAGATTTACTGGCCATAAGAAATTATGGCAATGAAATTTGCACCCAGTGCGGGTGATGGTCTTACGCCACGAGGCGTTCCCGTTAAATAACTTCAAATTGGATACTAAATATAAAGTCAACTGTTTGTAAAATTAACGTTTCGGGATAGTATGTCCCATCGTCAGAAAATTATAATTTCAAGCTGGACGTATGAGGTAGCTCGATGGGACACACTATCCCGAAACTTTAATTTTACGAATAGTCGACTTTATATTTAGTATCTGATATTTGTCTTGATCTAGGTAATTTCTTTTTAAAACTTCAAATTAGGTCAAATGCCACGAAATTTCACAAATAGGCCTAGTCGACTTTATATTTAGTATCTGATATTTGTCTTGATCTAAGGTGGTTCTTTTTAAAATTTCAAAATTAGGTCAAATGCCACGAAATTTCACAAATAGGCCTAGTCGACTTTATATTTAGTATCTGATATTTGTCTTGATCTAGGGTGGTTCTTTTTAAAACTTCAGCTTAGGTGAAATGCCTCAACAGGTTTGTACGCGGCTTCTGCTCTGCGACATTACCGGCTGAAGTATGAGCTGCAGGAGGACAGTACCCTCCTGGCTGACAGGCGCTTCAACCCAACCCTCGGTACTCTGCAGACCCTCCGCACCCGTTGGATACAGGAACGTCACTCCGGTTACTATAACTTTTCTGTTGCGGAGGCCATACACAAAGTTAGGATGCGTATGCCGCAGCATAAAATTGCGTGCGAACAAACCGAGGAGGGCAGCATTGTCGTTGTACTTGTTACCGACTTTATGTTACGAGTTCACAGAGAAATGAAATCATCAAGTGAAGTTATGTTCGTCGATACCACAAGTCTTGGCGATCAAGCAAACTGCTCACTGACAATCCTTGGCTGCGTCAGTCCTGCTGGGGGTTTACCCTTAGGAGTAATTATTACCTCCACACCAACTAAAGAAGATTTTATTAAAGGTAATTAATTTAGTGTTGTTGACAAGCAAGATACTCTTTTTTTTCACTAAGCGTAAACCACTGAATTTATACTTACATATTTATATGTGTACATTTTCCCGTTTCGATGATCGTTTTCTGAATCATGTTAATTCAGATACGATAATAGAAATTTAACAGGAGTCATATACTTTATATTCTAGATAGTATTGCTAGGATATACGATTTCGTTCTTTGTAGTCATTTAAAAAGTACCTATGGTAATAATTGGACAAAAAATACGAAATCGACGTATTAACGAGGTGTTTTACGGTAGCTGATATTTACCTCCGCTATGGAGGTTATGTTTTCGTCGAGTTTGTCTGTCTGTTAGCCGGATAAATAAAAAATTTACAGGAATCGTTAAGTATGTTAGAAGAAATAGATGATTAACTTTTGGAGAAATCTGACCATCGGTTTGTTCGTTTGTTGCCTCATATTTCTTCATGCCATCACTCAAAAAGTTATGGTCGGAGTTTTATGAAATTCACATGAGTTTTTAGGTAGTTACTTATGTCGTGACGAGCATATGCCCGAATTTTTGTGATGATGTGTTTGTTCGTATCGTTTGTTTGTCTCTTTTTAATTTTATGCTTGCTAGTACAATAACTCAAAAAATTAGAGAGGGAGCTTTATAAAATATATGTGAGTTGTTAGTAATGTTAAACGACATAAATGATTCAATTTTGGTAACGATTGCTTGGTCTGTTTGTAAGTTAGGCCAATGTTTGTTAGAAGAACGCAATAGTACCGTACTACTTAAGTTGTGAACAGATGTTAAGAAAATTACTGAAACTTCCAATACTTTTATAAGGCACAAATGATTATGCTGTACTTCGGTGCTGATGTGGAGAAAATTATGGTTCCTGGGGCCAATTTGAATTTTTTCGTTCCCGTTACCTTGCTTGGCGTAGGCATGCACTCTCGGAGTGCTCTAGTTTGTGATGAAATCAACTAAGAAACAGTTGAATGAAAAGTGAAGGATGATAAAAGTACTGTCGAAAATGTATACCTAATGTCTCAGTATACATATTAAATGACTGAAATTTTAATTAAAGATTTTAATAAATTTGCTCCTTTGTGAATGTTTTCGCCTGACAGATAATACGCCTTGTCATAAACTCGTGATAACTTCATTGAAGCAGTACAGCAACTTGATATTGTAACACTTAAAAAAAAATTAATTTTATATATAAACTTTATTTATCCTGTTACTCCATGCATATCAAATTGAAAATAATGGTTTACCTCTGTATAGCTACATATATAACGCCAAGTCTGTAATAAGGTTTAGAACAAATGGAAAGCGCGTTACCTCATGGAGTTTCTCCGTTCCTGCGTCGCCAGTCTGGTGTGATTTAATAATACAACATTTCCTTGTCCACGACATAGGCAATTATTCATGTTCTGATAAGCGATGACTATTTCGATGACAGGTTTTCGACTGCTGCAAGAAGAACTTGGAGGTTCAGGATTTTTTGGTAGACGCCAGCCTGAGTGCATCGTTACGGGAGACGGCGAAGGAGAGAGGGCAGCATTGAGTGAAGTGTGGCCAAACGCAAAGCTCTTTCTCTCCGCCTTCCACGTCCTTCATGCCACGTGGCGCTGGCTGGCCGAGAACGATGTTAAATTGGACCAGAGGAGACCCTTGATACTCGTTCTAAAGGCCCTGGTGTACTCGGAGTCAAAAGAAGCCTTTGACCAAACTTGGGATGAGTTCCTTTTTTCAGACCTCTCACGCAGACATCTCAGATGCACAGAGTAAGAGAGTGTATTGTAAAAATGTACACCTAGGAAGTTATCAAAATGTGATTTGTTTGATAAACGTAAACTCAAGTGTAAAGTTTATCAAGTAGATACCCTCGGGGGACATACGATGGGCCATAGACTATAGGGTTAGGTTAGATAGGTTCGCCCATTCTATGTAATGGGGCTTGGCGGCCCCAGGAGAATCGTGTAAGTTACCTACCTTAGCCAATAGCTAGGCCTTCGGGACGTCTATCTTTCCTGCCCACTTTGCTTCCTTCATGATTTCATACTCCTGCTTGCTCATGCTTTATTCTGTTCTTCCTTTCTTTCCTGACTTGCTGTTCCCATGCGCGTTCATCTTTTGGGAACACCGTCGTGAATGGGTTCCCCATTTCTATCGTCATACTATATGTCCCTTGCTTCTTCCTCTGTTAGATCGCCGTTGTTGTGGAAATGGAGGCCTAAGATGTTCAATATAATAATAATAATAATAATAAATAATAATAATAACCAAGTAGATCACATTTTGATAACTACTGCGGGTATTTATTATTACTTCCTGCATTTATATTACACGTTTTATTGTGTGTAGCTACATTCATAAATAGACACATATTACCAACCAGTGTGTATTTTTTAAATTGTTTATATTTTTCTAATGAAAGCTGCCCTCAGGGGTATATTCTGGCAGGCCCTATCCCTGCCACAATATAACTGGGCCTCACGAACCCAAGGGTTCCAAGTGCCTTTTCCGCAGGGGATGTTGCATCTGGCCGCAGTTCCTGCTGACGAGGTTAGTTGTGTAAAGTTATATTGGTTCTCTATTTTTCCTCTCCTGTTTCTCGAGGTGGGCTGGCGGTCGAAATAGCCGACCCAGTTCGTGGGATTCCTCTACTCTCTCGTGTGGAACGCCTCGAATGGGGCCGTCCACTCGAGTTTCTTTTTTATTCCTTGCGCCTTTTTCCGCCAGTAGTAGCGCACTGAGCCTACCGACTTTTTCCGACAGGAATGCCGTGATAAAATATTCCTACGAATGAAAGGCGTCACATTTTTTTCTGCTGAGCTCCACTCTTGAATCGCCTCGCTGCGTCTAGGGTGGTAAACACCGAATCTAATAATGATACTCTAACGAAAGTTCCAGCGACTGCATATATTTTGTAATTGTTCATTCAGGTATTTCCTAGCAGCAGTTGAGAGAAGAGAGTACTGGAGCTTACCATGGCAGGCAGGGTCCCTGTTGCGTGGACACCACACCAACAATAGCTTCGGAAGCATGGTGATGGTGATTAAGGACCTTGTAATACGAAGGTAAAATATTAACTATACATTCACAACAATTATATGTTGAAATTTCATACAATTATTATATATTGGCGCCACTTAACGTAAGAACTTCACGTCGTATCTAGTGTACTGGTATTTGCGTTTGTCTGTAGATTGTGATGTTCCTCATATTTATCAATCTTTTTTTATTCCATTTTAATAATATAAAATAATTTTCTGAAATGTGGTTGGTGTTTTTTTTGGGGGTTGCTGAGTCTCTAAATTTATTTTCGAGTCCAACTTCTACTGTACCTGTTTTAAAATTTTCGACTCCGACTCCACCCGTTCAAGGATTTTCGATTCGACTCCACCTTTTCTCAGAAACATCTGACTCCGACTACAACTGCTTCAAAATTTCCGACTGGCTTTTTCAAACGTGGATTTGGAGTTGAAAGAAAATAATGACTAAGACTCCATTCAGAAAAACGACTTCGACTTCAATTATTCCAAATTTTTTCTACTGTACCCAAAAATGTGCGACTTCGGTGACTCCGACTCCTGACTCGGCAATCCTGCTTTATGTGAAACACTTGAGTGTAAATCAAGTAACATAATACCACAAAACATCAACAATAATCGCAGTCCCTTTAAAAATACAGTAGCTACTTTATAAGTACGTAGCTACATCATTGTCATAATTGGTATATTTTTCCACTTCTCTGATAAATCTGGATTTATTATTTGCATATTCCCTACTATATGTATTTCAGCATGAAACTAAATTTGCCTATTCCCTACTATTTGTATTTCAGCATGGAACTAAATTAGGTGCAAACTCCACGATGCAATAGGAGTGCCCGTATGCAAAAATAGCATACTAAATTAAATCACAAAACTCAGCCAAATTCAACATATGCATATGGCGTACAAAATGCATTGTTAGTGCATAACTGGTATAATTTATTATTGTACTTTTATAGGTTTTGCCAGTACAGGCATTTTATTACTGCTTTATGAGCCAAAAATGCTTCGAATTAGCTTATAAAATAATCAGGCCTTAGTATAAAATTATAAAAGTATCATAACTGCAAAAAAAGCTATTATAATTTAAAGAAGAACACTTGTTAACTTGAAGGAATTACACACACAAAATTTATATATTCTATGTAAAGAATCATAATTATAAAATTAGCTATGTTGATAATTATTTAAAAAAGAACACCTGTTTTTTTTAACTGTAGGGAAAATACACCGACAAAATTTATGTATTCTCTGAAAATGACTTTGTAACTTTGACTGGCGATTTATTATATGTGTGATGTAGTTTCATTCACGTACTTCAGTTCGCAGTATATATGCTAATATGATCTATTATTACAGGAACAAGGTCCAAAATGCGTGTCACCTGTTGAGTGCCATGGCTGAGATTTATAACAGCTATCTTCGCCTTCGCTTGCTTGATGTTATCCTAAAGAGAAACAGTTCGTCTAAAACTGTAAGTCAGATAGCTATGGATTCCATAACTCACGAGGGAAGTACTATGTTTAATGTCGTCTCTGGAAGTGGTGGAGATGTGTCCTACAGTGTCGACCTGGCTGTCGGCTCCTGCACCTGCCGCGCTGGAAATACGGGTGCGATCTGCAAACATCAAGTTGCTTGTTCCCAGTTCAGTGCTGTTCTACCACAGAGCTGTAGTTTCTCTGCTGAAGACAAGAGAGCTTTGGTAAGGGTTGTTTGTGGTGACGAGAATATCCCTATTCTTGAGTTCTTCAAAGGTTTGAAGCAGCCACTTGATGCTCCTGAGGACGGCTCTGCCAGCGTAGTGGACCCCACTGATGCTGAGACTTTATCAGAGGAGGAAGCACCGACTTTGGAAGTAGGAGTAGACGCGACGACTTCTGACAAAGTAATGCGTGTAGAAAAAGTTGACAGCACTGTAGAATATTTGAAATCCTTGATTTTAAAATACGATGCCGAAGAAGTTGACTCTGCTTTAGACGTTTTTTCTTCGAGAATGCGTAGTGTTAAAAATGTTTCACAACTTGGAACGTTTTTACGGACCGCTGGCACGGCTTTGTTTTCACGATATGGTTCTCTGAAAAGAAAAAATTTTGTGCCAGCCGACATCGATATCCAGACGGCAAAAAGGAGAATCTCGAGGAGATAGCAGAGTTGTACAAGGTGGTGGAGTGAAACGCAAGCGAAGCCTAAAAACTAACTAACATCAACAAAATCCGCCCCAATACCGAAAGTCATTAATTACCTCGTCCAAGAAGGTTAAGTTTTTGTCGTGTTTGACTGTCTGTCTATCACCAAGATTACTCTAAAATTTATGAACGGATATTTACAAAATATACAGGGATTGTTAAGTATGTTAACAGTTACAGATGATTAACTTTTGGTAACATATGTTTATATGTTTTTTTGTTTGTCTGTATGAATATTTTCTCAAAGCAATAACTCGACAAGTTAGGTACGGATTTTCATGAAATTTACCTACAGGAGTTGTTAGGTTAAATACGAAAAATAAGTGACCAAATTTTTGTGATGATCTATTTGTTCGTTTGTCGCTATGTTTGATTTTATGCTTGTCAGCACGATAGCTCAAAAAGTTATTGATGGGTTATTATGAAATTAATATTTGTTAGTAAAGTTAAATGCCATAAATGATTCAATCTTGGTGATGATTGGTAGGTCCGTTTGTGTGTTTGACTAATGTTTGTTTGAAAAAGAACTCAATACTTTATGAACATATGAGCAGATGTTAAAGAAAATTACTGAAACTGTTAATAGCTACTATCAAAGGGATCAAATAATTAAATTTTGGTGTTGGTGCGGAGAAAATCAGAACCAATTTCAAATTTTTGTTTGCCTCAGAATGCTTTCGAGTTGCATTATATATTAGGGAATAAGCATATAGCTTCGACACGATTTCACTCTGAAAATCTAAAATGTAATTGAACCCTTAAGTGCCTGCCAACTATACAACTTAGTGGCCCTCAGGGGCATATTGTGGCGGGCCCTTTCCCTGCCCCAATATGTTAGGGCATCACGCACTCAAGGGTCCCGAGTGCCTTCTCCGCAGGGGATGTAGCATCTGGCCGCGACATTCCTGCTGAGAAGGTTAGTTTTGTGGAGTTAGGTAGGTTCTCTATATTTCCCTTCTGTCCCGCGAGGTGGGCCGCCGATCGAGGTGACAGACTTTTTCTGCGGGGCTCTTACCTCGCCCGTGCGGAAAGCCGCAGAAGCGACCGACCGCACGGGCGCTTCTTTCTTCTGTTTTCTTCTCTTTTCGTCCTTCATCTCTTGCCACCTGAGCACAACGATGTAGTGCCGGCTGTAAGCCGAGTAAATCATCTTACATCGCTATTGATTGTCTAAGTCTCAGAAATAGCGGGACAATACCAATATAATAATAAATTAATAATACAGCTTAGTGGACTCGTGACCATGTCAAACTTTGACATAGAAGGTCCTAAAGCAAAGGAATGTTTGATTGGACGTCAAAATCAAGTCTTCGAGGCTCGACTTTTCGGAAATTCCCGACACAAGCGTTGGCTTTGCAACGTTGAATTGTTGCTAAAAGCAACCCGATGACGTTGAGCCAGCTGAAGACTCCGCTTTAAACGCAACATTGAGTTTCTGGAAATCTCAAAGGCAATCGATTACGGGTCAGTACCTCAATTGAACGGGTCAAAGCCTGCGCACACGCGCGGAGCTTAAAATGAAGCAAGCATCGACAGCTCAATTTCTGCCCTCAGAACGCGTTCGATTAAGCGCCGAAAGGTAAGCCTTCGAAGCTTGACCTCTTCGAAGCCCCACGCAGGTGCGCTGGCTTTGACACGCTGTAGTGCGTGCCAGACATCGGTCACCACTTGACACTTCCAGAAACGCAGTCTTACTCCGTCTTATGAAGTTTTCAGCTGGTCCAACGTAACCGCATTTCTCCTAACACTTGCAACACGATTCAGTGTGTCTGATAAAGCGAAGACTTCGTCTCAAGTTTCGGACGAGTCAACTTTGAAGGTTTAATTTCGGCGTCCAATCGAACTTGCCATTACAAAGATTGTCGGCCTAAGTTTTTTATTTGTAATTTGCTCTCATGCTGAGTTTGTTTTATAAGCTAGACTATGGATAATTGTATTTAATACTGAAGACATTTTCTGAGTGGAGAACAATATATTTTTGTTAATACTGCCAATATGATCATTTCCCTTACGCTTACCAAAGTAGCCATGGCGGAGAAGCGAGTTTGATATGAAGCTATGAAGTTAAACTAACTCGCCAAACTCTCCGCAGGGGAGTCCATAACCTTGTTTTAGGTAGGTAGAAAAAAAGAAATCAAAGTCCAACAGAAAGAAAAAATATATATCAAAATACAATTAAATAGCTAATAAGTTAAAAATCACGAAATCCTATTATTCTTGCCAGGTAGCTAAATGGCGTCGTGAACTTCCTGTGAAGTATCGTATATGTTATGTTGGATTTGCATTTTTTGAGTTTTTGATGTTCTCGTTTCTGCGCCATCAATTTGGTTGGATATTTTCAACACCTGTAATTTTTCTTAGTTGTTAGAAACTATCTCACCAACTTACCTACAATAATAAAAGTCAGAGTGGAGTAAAAAGAGTTTTCAGAAATAGGTAACGTTCTCGCCAGACTGAAAGAAGCTCCATGTATGTGTATAACTTTTTATTACTATGACTTTGTTTATTACAATGATCTTCTTTCAAATAATTCTTTTTATGAAAACGACTAGTGTCATAGATTGAAAAAGTTCCAACGAGATAAGCCAATCTCATTAGCTACAATTTATCCTGAGCTTCAGTCATGAGCGTTGGTTTCGGTACTTTGCATCGGGTTTCAGGCGTAATATTTGAATCGATCTCCCATGAAACAGCTCCAAACTCAATCCTTCTCCACACGAATAATGCAACGTCTTTTTAATTCATGCCAAGTGGGTGGCCATGGCGTCAGAAAAGTGATGGAAGGAAAAGCCTTACTGAGCTGCAAAATCAAATCCCAAACTCGGATAATGTGATAAAATGAACAACAATTTGTCAAACCTTTAGCTTGCGTTCGTTTCAACAGTGAGGACACGACCTAATGGGCTTCTGCTAGACTGCTACGCGCACTGCAGCGCCATAATGGAAGTTTGCTAGGAAGTCAACTCAAATGTGGACTGACTTCTAAGTAAGCGCCAGTTAAACTGCAGCTCAAAACTAACACGTGAGGAGTCGAGGGGTCACTGTGTGACTGTGCCGCTCGAAACTGGCGAATCAAGAGGCTCCAGATGCGGTAGAATATGAGATTTTACCTTATCTGTAACTTACTTTAGGTTCTCCAACTGCTGAAACGTACCATTGGAAAAAATCCATCGAGATAAGTCAATCTAATCGGCTGTAACTTGCCTGGAACTTCGGTCATAAACGTTGCTTTTACGGTCTCGGATTGACGTTTTCCGATACATTTCACTCCTCGATACTGCCTACAGCATAGCACTTTCTAAGACTATAACATTTACTAGCTGTACCCGTGAAATTTTCCCGGTCTACCTGGCTTATGATTTTTATCTACCTATACCGTGTGTCCTCCTGACCCAGTAGTCCCTGCATATATATCCTCCTGACCCAGTAGTCCCTGCATATATATCCTCCTGACCCAGCAGTCTCTGCATAGATATATACTCCGGACCCAGCGTCCCTGCATATATATCAATAGGTACATTTCTGCGGAATTTCCACCCGAAAAGCCCCGGCAAGAAAGTTTCACTGTCTACCACGCTTTCCACACTTTGGGTTCCTGGTGTCCGGTAAGGGTTACGCCTGAGAAAAATCCTTGATAACGTTAGAATAGAAATTTAATTTCCTTTTCAAAGTAACAAAAAACATTTTCCTACGTATGATAGTATTGAAGCAATAAGCGAAAAACTAACAGAAACATGGGAGAACGGGACATTTTTGGCTAAGTTACCAACTTTGAGGAGCTCTCCCCCCCCCCCCCCCCCCCCCCCAGGGGGCATAGCTAGGATGGGCCATAGGGTTAGGTATTGAGGTTT